>JADLZL010005001.1:0-211041 GCA_015844335.1 Chrysopogon serrulatus | reverse complement strand
TAGAAAACACTAAATAATATTAAATGGTTTTATAATTTTTCTAAAATTTCTCAACTGTAGTGTAGTTGTCGACAATTTAGATAGTGGGAAAATGTGGGTTTCTAAAATTTTTTGCAATTTAATTTAATGGATTGATGCATTCATGCCTTTGCATTAAGTTTTGTTTGAAAAATGAATTTAAATATTTTCCAAATGCGCCTAGGTTTGATCCCAACTTCTTCACCCCAAACATCAAACAAATATCTAAAACTTCAATCATGTCTTTTGCCGACTTTCTATAAAAACCCTTAGCATGACCCTTTCTCTATTTCTCTTCTTTCTTTTCTTTCTTGAGCTCTTAGTCAATTTTGGTTGCCATGAATTTTTCGGTCCAATCTTTTCTCCTTTCTCATCAGTTCAAACAAATGAATCTTAAATTGGACTGATATTGCCTTCACCTAGCCTATCATGGTAACACATACTTCTTGTTTGTTTAAGCTAATGGACCAAACCCAATCCTGACTGCATCCTCCCTCGATTCATGCCCAAATCCATAATCCTAGTTCACATCCAAACTAGCCCCCCCTCGCATCTCCTGTTTTTTAGCTAATGGATCAAGCCAATATTCTTTTTGTTGTCTATCAAGCCCAAACCAGCTCAACATTCATCTCTACTTTTCTCCACTTTGCTGACCCTCTTACTATAGTCCTTCATGCGAACATGCAGCCCCTCTCCTCGCCTATACTATTGTCGTCGTCTTCTCTTTTTCCCCGTGCAAGAATATCAGCACATCCACTTATTCTTACTTTAATTTCCCTCCTTTGCTTCATCACAATTCCTCTCTAATTTCCCTTCTCAAACCTCTGTTGAAATGCATAGCAAAGAGCAGCTCATCCCATGGCTGGCTACAACCTCTTACTACTCACATGCTCCTACCTTCCCATGCAAAAATAACATTCTTCAATGTTTATTGTTCCACCTTAATGCCCTCTCTAATCTGGATAGATAAAGGACAGACACGCATCTCCCTCCTACTGCTGCCCCACGCCAATCTCTTCTCATGCAAAAATACATGTACCTGTTCATTCCCCTCTTAATTCCCTAGACAAACCTTTGTTAAGAGTGCTCCTTAATTTACTCCATCAGTTTATCTCTTACTATTCAATTACAAGCATGCAACACTCAACAGCAATATTTTTCCCCTCCCTTCTACATGAAGAAGATGCTGCCCCTCCTCCCCTCAGTGCCGACCTTTCTCTTCCCCTCATGCAAAATAACAACAATACATAATACTCCTTCTTAATCACCTAGTCGCACCTGCCTTCTCTTCAATTGCATGCCTCCATGCAAACAGCAGCAGCCCCCTCATCTCCTCCTCTCTGCCTCACGCAAGGACCAGGAAGGACGCCCCATCTCTTCCTCTTCCCTTCATCCACCATGGACGCCCCCTCCTCTTCCTCTACCTCCCTCTCCACCAAAATTTGGAGTGCCCCTGGCTGCTATGGATTCGTTTTGCAGCTGCACGTCGGGGGATAATCCTTGAACCCTTTGGATCACGCTGCAGTAAGGATCATGCCTTCTTTTTCTTCATTGAAACTCATGTTACCTCTCTGTTGTGACTTCTCAAGGAAAATCATGCTGCTGCAGCGCTTCATCGAAGGCTACCCTGGCGTGCTCTGCTGTCTCCGTGAATCCACAGCAGCACCTCGCAGATTGTCATCGCCCCTGTTTCTGATCAGACCATGGTGAGGACGTCCCTCTAGATTCCCTATCTGATCTTCCTGCTAAAAGCATGTCTCATCATTCATTTGATCTCTCATGTAGTGTACATCATCTCCAAAATGGAATTAGTGCTGTCCTGTTGATCACAGGGCCCCTGACTTCACCCGATGTTGATACCCACTGCCATCACCTTCATCGCCGGCTCCTGCAATTCCTCAATGTGAGAACCACATATTCCCCTCCATCTTATATGTTGATCTATATCAGAAAATTGTTATCTTAATTCAAGTAGGATAGATCCCCGGTGCAGTTCGCCGTGAACTTAGTGCTGTTATTCAGGGACAGCAGCGTTGCTGCTGGCTGTCAAGCATGTTCCCAGCATTCCGCATCTCTGTTTCGCAAATCCTTTGATCCACACGTGTATCATATACTTGCACATGTCCCTGAAAATTTATGTGGCCAGAGGAGCCACGACAGTGAAGATCTTAACGCAATCGTGCTTGCTGCTCCTGCAACCTCGCAGCAGCACCGTTGCCGACTGGCATGCACGTTCCTTCAGTTCCTGTCTTCCAGTCATTAAGCCCTTTGATCATGATGTTCTTCATTAAGTTGCACATGCCTCTACAAATTTTCATGGCTAGAAAATCAAAGACAAAAGAGATATCGTCAGCTTAGTGCTCGTTACTCTGCTGCCGCAACAGCTGCACAACATTGACTTGTTTAGTCATTTCCCATTAAACCATCACTCCGGTTGTCAATTCCTTTAAACCACAAATGTGTCATACACTAATTCATAGCCCTGTAATTCAGATCACCCTCAGAGTATCATATTTTGGTCAGTTATCGTGTTCGATACCCTGCTGTTCTAGCACTTGTGCAACACTAAATTGTTTCCACTTTCCCCGTTAATCCAGAAGCCCAATCCTCAAGCCCTTCAACTGTAATATGCCTCATATACTTCCACATGTCTCTGTAAACCGGATTGGTCTTATGTGCCACAATGGCCGAGATATTGAGGCCATATTATCTACTACTCTTGCTGTCTAGAAATCAGCCATGCCATCCATTCGTATTCGTGTTCCCTGGATAACAAATGGTTAAACCACCACGCCCTTGTGCTACAACATAGCACATGCAGTCCAGAACAACTCCAGAAAATGTATTTTCCAATGAGTGCAGCTATGGACATAATCCTTGTGATCATAACCCCTATTGTCTGCCCAATTGCAAGTCTTGGATGCAATCGTGTTTCACCGCGTTCCCTATTAAATCATTGCCCCGAATCGCTAAGCCCTCTGATGTAACTATGTGTAGCTACAAACAATCCCACCAAATATTATCTACATAATTTCAGCAAGGATCTTCCTTTTGATGATCACAGCCACCCCTACCCGCTGCACAAGCATGTTCAGCCGGTGCTCAAATTGTTGTAGTATGTCCCTCGTTGATCTAGCGTCCACCTCGGTGCTTTGGCTGGTACTCGCAGCCCAGAAATCATGTGTCAAATGAAAGCTTCCTTTGATGTAAATGTCATCTTATCCACCCATCATACTCAAGCCATGGTATATCAACTCTGCTAAGCCTTGTGTTCACCACAAAAGCATGACCATTCTAGTTATCCACCATAGTAGCACAACCTGGATCATCCATCATCTCAGAATCATGTTCATCTAATCCAATAATTTGATGACCTTTATCTCTTTTAAACCGTGCCTCTTGTTTTAGGCTAGTAGTTACAAGCCTTACGTGTTTAAACCTTTATGTCCTCCTTTTATAATGATTGGTGTACTGTTTTTAGGCTTCTTTATGGTGTTTGTGATGATTGTTGCGATCTATAGAAGAGGAGCTATGCAAGGATGATCTATATAGAAATCAGAGAGTTTGAGCAAGCATTTGAAAGGCATGTGTAATAAAGGTTTCCTTGTACCTATGAACAATGTTTAATTCATTCATTCATATGCATGTGTCTAATTTGAAATGCCTATAAGGACTTTACCTAGATGATTCTTGTACCATATATCCTTGTTTCCTGTGGGTTGGTATGCATGTTGGATAGTTGCTACCGTGCATAACCAAAGCTAATAATTTAACTTGATTAATGATATATACAATGTAATAAAATGATGCTTTTAGCAACATGGTTTAGAGGGCTAGAGCATAGGTTTTATGTGCTCTAGATTCCTCTCCCTAAGGACTTAATCCCGATGCGGACACCCAGTAGGTACAAGACAACCACGAGTGTCATATGGCTCGACCTTAATCATATAACTAGTAATGTCTCTAGCTTGTTAGTGGTTACCGAAAAGGCGCAAGTGGGGGGGCCTAGGTTGCAAAATGGTTTCTTGCCTTTCAAGCTCCGGACTATCTTTGCGACCATATGTGTCATCTTGATAGGGGGCCCATTCGCCTAGTCATTTGAAATCATAGCGGCCACTACCTTGTTAGGGTGTCTAGTGAAAGGTTATGTAGTGAAACCCCGCCGCACTTCCATGGAAGAGGTGATATGGGGGTCGACGGGCCTCGGCATATGGGAATCACGGCTCGGGGGTAAAGTTGTATAAATTCTGCAGAATTCTTTTGAACTGATATATCAGCCATGCTCACGGACACGAGCGGCCTAGATCCTTCTTGATTAGTGGTTATTTTGGTTACCTGGATGGTTTGAGAATGATGTTAATATTGACTCATATTACTTTCACTTGGGATGGTTTATCACTAAAGTAGTAACTCAGGTTTAGTAAAATATGACCAACTAAAAGTGCTAACCGCAGATCAAAAAAAAGTGTCAAGCCTTTGAGCCTTCATGAACCCCTTTGTTATACTTGTTAAGCGGTGGTTTGCTTACGCTTGCTTTACTTTCAATTACTTTGGAAAAATCCCGGATGGATACCGGATGATGGTTCAAGAGATGAGTTTACCAAAGGAGTTCCATGAGTACTAAAGCGAGTCCTCCCCGCCAACCGTCCCTCGTGGAGTATGGAGAACCGAAGAGTACATATATATTAGTTTACATTGTGGTTTTGTAATAGATGTAGTCATGTTGTAACTATGATTCAATATGTAATAAAGCATTGTTCTTGATAATCTCTATATTTGTCGCTATATGTGTTGTGTGGACATCCTGGGCACACATATAGTTAGCACTTGGTATTCTTCTGAAAACCGGGTGTGACACTAAGTGTGTAGCATTAGAGAAAGGGAAGGTACAAGCCAAGTGGTGGAGTGGAGATCAAGGTGATGATGGAGACCAAAGATGATCAAGTGCCACCCTTGGAGATGAAGGAAGACGAGGAGCAAGATGGAATGCTAGAGGCAAAGGTATATGCTAGGGCATTTTCATTTTTGCCGCCATAGGTGAGTAGAAAAGTTGATGGCCAGGTTTAGGATCGATAACCGTAGTATTATTAAGGGGCGATGTCACGCAATATCGGGTTATCTATGTGCCACTAGGTGAGCAATGCCTTTGCATGTGCATTAGGGACCTAGTGAGTGACAATCTCTTGCAAAATTTATTTGATTGAAAATGCTAACACACATGCACAAGTGGAGAGACATTTTTGTGTTGGCACATGAGGGTAGAAGTTGGTGGGGTTTAGTGTAAAACCCTCTCACCGAGCTTGCAATGCGGGACTCAGAGGTTTTCAGAAAGTTTTTGGTCACTCAGAGGTGATCGGACGCTGTCCCTGGTAGGGACCGGACACGTCCGTGTGAAGCAAATGGAGTCTGGTATTTTTCCAGGGTGACCGGACGCCGGGCGATCGGGCGCTCCGGCGCCAAGGTCCGGTCCGAAAGGAAATGACTCGGCGATCGAGGGCGGTGTGTGCACCGGACGCCGGGAGCATCCGGTCGAAGACAGAGGACACGTCCGGTCGTGTTTTACCCTATCGGTGGCCGACGGATGCCGCCGTTGGCGCTGGCCCGGCCGGGGGGCATAGGACACGCCCGGCCGTGTCTTTGAAGGGTGCGAGCTGGCTCGACCGTTGATGCGCAATGGCTACATTCAAATGTCAACGACACGTCGCTCGGTGAGTGAGAGTGATCTGATGGTCGACGCGCGTCCCGATCAACACGCGATGGGGTTCTTGAGTGTAACGGTTGGGTGCTTTGGTGGGCGCCTATATAAGTGAATTGGGCGGCTCTGGGAGTCTCTCTTGGCATTTTGACATACTTGACATCCTCTAGAGCTAAGAAAACCAACTCCCTCACTTTGCATGCCTCTTGCTTGATCTAGAGAATGATTGGGAGAGCTTCTAGTGCATTTGCCTTGTGATTGAGCATCTAGTGGCACTAGTGAGCATTCTTGCTGCGATTGAGCTTATTACTCTTGGTGGTTGCCATCACCTAGATGGTTAGAGCAAAAGCCGGAGTTGAGCAAGCTTGGAGATTGTTCTTGGCCACTCCGGAGCTGATTGTGAGGGGTTCTTGACCTTGTCCTCGTGGGAGATCGCAAAAGGTACTCTAGTGGAATGCTCTTGACTTGTGTTGCCCTCATCTTGTGGTGATTCTTGCGGTGCCCGTTGGAGGCTTGGTGTGGTGCCAATTAGCCATCGAATCCCAAATGAGTGTGCCGTCACAACGAGGAGTAGCATGTTGGCAAGCACGCGAACCTCGGTAAAAAATCCGATGTCCATTTGGGATTGATCCATCGAGATCATATTTGGATTTCTCATTGATTGATTGGATCATCACCTTGGATATTCATTATTGATCAAGAAGGTGATTGGTACGACATCCCGATGGCACGGTTTGCGTTCCTGGGTTTCTCTCCTCGCGATTACCTTTGTGCAAAGTAGCACATTAGATTGTGTAGTATAGTTTGATTGCTAAGGACCATATTCTTAGTGTGCCTAGTGTATTAGAATTGCTAGCATTGGATAGATTGGCTTGCAACCCCTTATAGGCTAGCGCAATACTAGCTTTGCCGTTTTATTCACTAACCGGTTTGTTAAGTGCTTTGTAGAATTTTTATTAGGCTATTCACCCCCATCTAGCCATTTAGGACCTTTCAGCTCCTACCGCCACCGAAGTTGGAGGTGTGGCGAGCACCAACGGTAGGCGAGCGCTACCCGAATCCCCATGAAGACGAGATTGTGGTTTTTGAGGATTGCTTCCTTCGTGGACTAGGAATCCCAGTACACAGTTTCTTGTGCAATTTATGCATATTCTGGGGTTTCCATTTGCAATCTCCACCCCAACTCCATGCTGACCCTCATGATCTTTGTCGCGTATTGTGAGGGCTACCTGGGGATTGCTCCGTATTTCAATCTGTTCCGCCAATTCTACTATTTAAAGAAGAAGGGGAAGGGTCTGATGGATCCCAGGTGGCCCGAGGGTGCTACATAACTTTGAGAGAGGGTGTGAAATCTAGTTAGATGACCATTGATCACACCTCTAACACCAAAAATTGGATGAGGAAGTGGTTCTATATTAACCAGAATTTGGAAGGCAGGGCGGTGCCGTGCGATGTAACCCAGATTCCTCAATCCAACCCGTGATGGCCAGAGAGGCCATCTGTAGATCAGATGTAGGTTAATGGGCTGATATCCTTCATGGACTTCAGCACCCTGGATGGGATTGTAGTGGCCAGTACATTTGTATGGAATCGGATTCATCCCCTAAAGGAAAGGGTGAATTTTTGGTTTGAATACCAAGGTGCCAACGATCCGTCCAGGGAGAGAAAAGAAGATCTATCCGAGGAGGAGGTAGTGAGCCGTATGTCGAAGATGTTTGAACACTTCACCAACTATCGATTCAAGAAACCTACAGTAGTGAAATTCAGTCTTGGAAACCCTCCTCCATGGGTACGCGTCTACTCCCTGGCTTTGAATTAACCAGTAACTTGTTGTATATACACTTTATTCATGTTTGAATGTTTCAGCGATATCGTGGGTAGGACCGATCCACATTCGTCTCCTTGGTGCCGGTGGAGCCAAGGCCAGTTGGAGACGCAATCCTTGGCCGGTGAAACAACCCAAGCCGATGGAGGAGGTTGACCAAGGTGACGACACGGTCCCGGCCGTTGAAAAAGCAACCGAAGTGGAAGGTGACTGGGAAGGCGCCAATGCCGGCACCAGAGCCGAAGAAGGCCAAGCCGACTGCCACCATGACCGGAGGCAAGTTGAAGATCGGTGGTGATCCCGAGGCGGCGACGCCCGAGCAATAATTGAAAGCTTCGGACTTCGAGCCTTGAGGATACAATTCCTCCGAGCCAGAAGTTTAGCACCAAGCACCCCGAGGAGCGAACACGCCAATTGAGCACCACCACCACAGGCACACCGTGCCAAGCACCACCGTCTTGTAGACCCAAGAAAGCGACGCCGCCAAGGACTTCACGGTCCAAGAAACCGAGAGCATGGGTGATGCCTTTGGGCGAATGACGTCCCGATCACCATGGGGGCCGACATCAAATGTACTTGGAGATGACTCGGTCGGCTCCCAAAACTCTCCGCCAAGACAGCAGAGGGGCCTAACATAGGAGCCGCCACCACCACGCTCGGAGTCGGTGGTGTGAGGGCTACTGGCGGTGGCCGGAGCGTGTCTTCCCGGCCATGGAGGAGTTGGGGGTTCAGCCACTTCTTTAAGCGATCGTCCAAATGCGAATGTCTAACATAGTGAAAACATAAAGTCAATACTATATATTAACCGCAATGCTTGTCCATGTTCTAGTCTTGTGGACAAGCCAAGATGCAGAAGAACCTGCAAGTCCTCGGGATGGGCAAATAGAGGAAAGGCACCAAGACCCAAGAAGAACAAGGAGAGGTATGCCAAGAAGGCTAAACCAGTCATGATGAAACCGACCACCCCTCCCCTCGGGTGCAATTTGCTTTCTTCCTACCAAAATAGGGAAGAATCCATAGAGGATATGAGAGAGGGAGGAACGCAAACCCTTGCTAAATGTGCCTCACTGACCACCGTCAAGCCCGGAAGCAAGGCCATTGCGCCCGATGCACGGATGCCCCGGAGGAGCCACTTGAAGAAATACTTGGGCATCCCGAGAAGCGGAGCACATTCCCCGGCAAGGTGACCTTCATGGCCTGCCGGACCGAGACGGTGAATGGGAGGTATTTGAGGCTAAGGTTGATGCCCCCATTGCCGAGGATATTGATGCTACCTTAAAAGCGATTCTTGCGCGAACGATACAGTGATGTGCCGACCCGTGTATCCTTTATGTGTCGTGACACTAGTCGTGAGCTAAGATCTTGTTATTCTACGTAGGGTCTGCAAAATATCTTTCGACAACGCCTAGACATGATAGACCGGTTTCGGCCAATTATGGCCAAAAATGGCGCTGAAGGGGGAAAATGCCACCACGACATGCAAAGTCGCCGTCCTAGAAGGGCGGAAGAATGGTATGACACCCTCTACACACACATTCTCATATAGGATAACTCGAGCTAAGTTTGCTTTATGCGAGCTACAAGAGGGCGACCAACTCAAAGCATAGAGCTGTCTCATTGCTCACTAAGAAGGAGAATGCCTTCGAGAGATGCGTCGAAGAAATAGAGGGTGAGATGGCAGGTCGGTCACCAGCCACTCTTGCACATGGACTGTGCAAGTGCTATGTCGTTGATACATAATGGCTTGATTAATGTATGCGAGCTCCACAAGAAGCACATAGCACAATTTGAAGTGCTAGCCGAGGAAAATAAGAAGCTCAAGGAGCGCCCCGAGAATCGTGGAGGTCGGACTGAAGCCGCTGATGAAGGAACTGATGCCAGGGGAGCCAAAGGTGACTGATCCGCTGAACGCCCCTAAAGCCGTCACGGACCAATGTAAGAGGGCTTGGCCTTTATTCAAGGATTTTGTTTGAGAGGCGGGTCGATGCGTGGCTGCCTCTGTTCTTTGCCTTTGGTGAAGTCGCAC
The DNA here is from genome assembly GCA_015844335.1 of Chrysopogon serrulatus. Taxonomy (NCBI): domain Eukaryota; kingdom Viridiplantae; phylum Streptophyta; class Magnoliopsida; order Poales; family Poaceae; genus Chrysopogon; species Chrysopogon serrulatus. The sequence goes on along the minus strand of JADLZL010005001.1, from coordinate 201,477 downwards.
TACCCAAAAATTGACCTGAAAAGGATAGAAGAAGGGGTAGCGGCCGACACCCGTTTAGAAGAAGAAGAGAATGGTCTTCGCGCCCGCTCTGGGATACCGCCGCCGGGGTGATGCGGGGACATCAAGGCTGGTGGGCGAAGGGTCCTTGAGCGGCTCGGCATAGGCGATCCGTCCTCCATCTTGATTTTTGTTGTACATGAGGAACAACCTTATGACTAAACACTTGTTGATTTGGCTCAGCCTGTACCGAGCTAAAGTGTTAATAGCCTGATATATAACACCTGCTTGTCACAGACTATGGCTTGATAGTCAGTATTCAAAATATTGTAACGAGGAAAGAACCATTGGTTTCGGCTCTACATCAAACTGGTCGGCTCTTCATCAAACTAGTCGGCGGATCAACCATAGGCTTCAATTGTGCAAGACTTCAAGCCTCACTGGTTGACAAATGTCAAGACGGCGTTTTTTACTCAAGGTTCATGGTGCTCAGGGACTAGCTATGAGGGTTTAGACCCCTATATCCTCTCGGCTGGCCTTGGGCCTACTCAGACGGGACAACCAGCCCACAAGACCAAAACCGATCGGCCTCCTTGGACTGGTCGGACTCCCAGGCGGATAATCAAGAGTTGTTTGTTATGCAAGACAGCTAGTTGGTTAGGAAACCAATTGTATCCCAGTTAGATACGATCTGTTTGTAATTGACTATATCGGGATCTCAGGATCTATAACCTTACCCCCGGACTATATAAGGCGGGCAGGGACCCCCTCAAACGCATCTTTTTCCTAATAACAGAAGAGCAGGATGTAGGGTATTATGCATCTAGCGGTCCAAACCTGGGTAAACTGTGTGTGTTGTTCTTCCTGTTACGTCTTGCTTATAGTCTAAGCGTGCCTCCACCGATAAATTACTACTGACGGTATGCAGTGGTAGACTGCCGATATATTTCGTCGATAGTTTGTGAGGTTGATTAGCCTCGGGCCTCTTGTCTTTCCTTCTTGTGTAGTATGGAGTGTGTAGAAGAATTCTTGAGAGAGGGATTATAGGCGGACTAATCCCTCGGTAGTATTGTGGTTGGTGGCTCATTCCTCGTAGGTAGAAGAAGTCTTGAGATGTGCTCTTTGTTTCCTCATCGAGCAGTCCCAGTTCTTCTTTTCCACTCGCTAGACATCTGTTTGTTGAAGACCGGCCGCTATCCCGCACGGATCCTTGTCTATCCTATGCAAATTAGCTACCGACCTACGCAGAAATGGAGCCGTCTGATCATGTTGCCCTTGGCCTGACTTGTGGCTAGAGAGGCCTGATGTGATCCCCGGCTCATCTGTCTTGCTGATGGCAATCTTAGATAAATTGTATTTTTTTCGAGTGTAGTTTGTTGGCAATGCTTAACTCACATCTTAAACTACCAACATAAATACAAAAGAGAGATGAAACACCACCATAACTAGAATATAGGGTCTATACACTAACAAATTCCATAGTATTTGTGAGTGCACATGTTTTGTAGGACAATATGGAAGAACATCAAAGATGGGCCAAAAGTATATCAAAAATCTAAAGATCCGGTCCAAGATCAAATGCAATTCCAAAAGAACCCATATCCATCTACATAATTGGGTCGAGCACCACATGTGGCAAGCATCCAAAGCCCAACCAAAGAACCGACCGGAGAAAGGCGGTGGCCACCGAGCCTCTCTCCGGGTGTGCCCACACCGGGGGTGCGGTCCGCACACCCGCGCCGCCTCTCGGGCTCACTTTTCCCTTTCGGTTCACCTAGGTGGCTCCAAGGTCGGTTGCCGGGAGGAGGAGTTACGCTGTCTAGGCCGAAACGACCTCTAGCAACAATAAAAGGACCCCCCACACCCCCTCTCAAAGGACACAACACAATTAGAGAAGAAGAAGAGGGCCAAGCTCAAATTCCATCCTAGCTTAGCTAGTTTAGTGTAGGGAGTGAGTGAGAGAAAGTAGAGAGGAGGTTTGGGCGTGCCTGCCATCTCTCATCTTGGACTCGGTGTCTCTGGGTTGAGGAGGCGGAGTGCCGAGTGTGTCGGCTCCCTCTCGAAGTGTATCTCTATGACCGTATACTACTTGGAGTATAAGGTTCGTGTTCGACTACGGTGGTGAGTCTCTATTTCATGTTTTCTTGTGAATTACATTCTTGCGGGTTTGTTGTTCGTTACTTGCCTTAGTAGCCAATGTTCTAGTAGAGGACTCCTGATAAAGACGGATGTTCCTGGCCAATGCAAGAATAGTAATAGATAACGTAGACATAGTGTCTAAGTTATAGGTTACCCTTGTTTGCCTCACACTCTATGGGTGAGGGGTAACTGCTAGGTGGTGATAGCCCTAGCATCCCTTGTATTCCCCCATGTTCGGGTGTGGCGTAGAGTTATAGGCCAGCATCACCTAGCGGACTAGGTGCGATCCTAGGTGCCCGAAGCAAGAGTGTAGTGAGCAGGGGTTATCTTCGTATAGAGAACCTAAACCGTAGAAAAACCTCACTACCCAAGTTATCCCTCCTTTGACCCTCCACGGAGGACTAAGTTCAACGACTAAGCATAGCCATTCTTCGTGAAAATATGATACCCTGTTTATCACCGGGTGAAGTGCTACGACGGTACTTCCGTGCGCTTTATGGATTTGGTACTTTAAGCTAAAAAATACCAACAAGCATTTCTGGCACTATTGCTAGGAACGGTTATCATTTTATTCTTCGAACCTAGTCCACCCGTGTATCCTTTATTTTATCCTTTCTTTTAGAAAAAAATGAAGAATATTTCAATTCAAAACTTTTCTGCTCATAAGGGCGAGTTCATAGAGCCACCACAATTATCAAAGTCAATCACAGCTTTAGGCTATGAACTTTGTCCTGGCTTTATAGCCACGGTTCAAGAACAAAACCTTCTCGGGGTTAGATTATGAAAACCCTTACCATCACTTATGGGAGTTTGAGCAACTACAGGCATGCCTAACCATAGCGCGTACATGTCACAAGAGACTCTATGGTTGAAATTGTTTCCCTTTTCTCTAAATGAGAGAGCAAAACAATAGTACACCAAAAAATGTAGGAAAGGTATCATGAGATTGGGAAGAATTGAGGAACAAATTTTGTCTCATGTTTTTTCCCAATATCCCGAGCCGCTGCCCTACGCCAAGAAATACTCAACTTCCAACAGAATGAGAAGGGAAACCTTAGGTACAGCCTAGGATAGATTCCTACTCCTATCACAGTTAGGCCTAGACCCATCTATACCCAACCATGTGCTATTACAGCATTTTTGGTTAGGGCTTAGAAAGGAAGCTGCCCTATACCTTGATATAGCCGTCGAAGGTTCGTTCACACACCTAACCACAGTGAAAGGGGAAACACTCCTAAACCGTATCTTAGAAAACACTCCACTACAACCTCTCCTAGTGTAGGCCGAACCATGTCAAGAGGAAGTCTCTTTGGCTAAAGCCAAAACATTCCCACCCATAGAGAGACCCTCAAATTAGAACACCCCAGTCCGGAGAAAGGTTTCTAACCTTTGGACCTTCCATTTTTGAGGATGGTCTCTTTGAAGATCTCGGTAACACCTCGAAATACTTGTGCCACCGGTGGCCACCCACTCCTAAGAAACCAAGCAACACCCTCGACCAAGAACATCTCAAAACATCTCTGTCGAAGTGTTGTTAGTGTTATGAAGGAAGAATGGACCGAGGAAGTGGAGTTAGCAACCGAAGAAATTTGGATTTGTGTCCCTCCTCAGTAATCCGAACAAAAGTTGGCAGAAGTGGGTGAAGACCCCGTATAATCCCACTTGTTGGAGCAAATCTGATGTCCGCATCATTTGCTAAGACTTTTCTAAGCAAAGAAACGCTTGCTCCAACAAACACATACTTCTGTAGTGAGCCGCAAACAAGACTGAAAGGGCTAGGGGTATTATTCAATATACCGTTACATCATGTTGACACTTACTAATGCATAAATATTATTATTAATTATCCATGCATTATACATAAATATATATTAGAATAGGGTTATTACTAATAATTTCCATGAGTTTTGGTGAATTGTATATTTTTTCTAGGGGATTATCTAGAAAAGCTTTAAAGAGGGATTAGAGTGCATAAATACCACGAAACTTAACCTGCTAAGGCAACAATCGCCATCGGGACGTGGGAAGGATCTAGAAGACACCCGAAGCAGCGGGACCGGCAGACCCCGACAGGTGGGGCCGACCGGCCCCACCATGGCGATGGGCGGCGCCCCCCTTAGGGTTTTGGCCGTCTCCTACTGGAAGATTCCCCCACCGCCTCTCCTGATGCATCTCGGCCCTTGGTTAAGTTGGTTTGATCCAACGATGCGCATTCATCCCACCGGGCTATAAATAAAGGGCCAGGCCCCCCTGAAGAGAGCGAGATCAAGAGCTGAAGAGCCTGAAGCATTAGATAGATATCCATTAGATCTAGGCTAGCAATCAAGATAGAGATGAGAGATAGAGTAGAAGAGTAGAGATTTAGAGGAGTCCCGGCCTGTTGGAGCTTCTTCGTAGGCAGTATTCCTTTGGATTCGGCTCCCTCGTGCTGAGTCAGTATTCGAGGTATACGTATTCAACATTCTGGTTTAAGTAAGCATTTGTTCTTATTCGTTCTTAGGTTTGTAGCTCATATAGAGTGCTTTGATCTTGGTAGCTCCTAGGTTAAAGTAGTAACTTCGTAGTGTAGACGTGGTGTCTAGGCTATGATTACTTGTGAATGTCCCCCGATTTGCCCGATAGTGGTAGCTCGCAAAGGTGACTTTATAGCTTCGTTAAATCCTCTGTAGTCTACTTCCCGTTGATAGGTTCGATAGGCACAAAGTTCACGGTAGGAGAGAACTGCGATTTCTACTCTTATTAAGGTTCTTGCCCGGTTAGAACAATATTATTCAAAAAGCTTGCCGGTTATCGAACTAGATAGTCATTAGCTACTTCCTCATTCTTAATATTCTCTCGGATTGATTGTGGCATTAGGTTAAGAACTATAGATTTGGTCATTATCACTCTTGTTCCTTTGGGTTCGACATTAAAACCGGGTTAACTTTGGTGAAGTGCTAATCACCGTATATATCTATGCGCTTGCGGATAATCGATAATAATAATAATAATATAGGGTGCGATTAATATATACCAACAAGCATTTAAAGGCGCCGTTGCCGGGAACGGTTTGCTGATTTTGACTTTAGTTTATCTTAATCTACTATTATACTTTTGCCTTTAAAAAATAATAAATATATATATAATTTTATATATATGGAACCCGTATCCCAACTTTTGTATCAATACGAGCACCATCGGGATCGTACCTCTAGCCGAAAGAATTATCTAAACCTATTACATCATCCGGCTATAAGCTATGCCCGGGATTAATTAGATTAGTTCAGAACACAATTTTTACGTAATTCTAGCGAAAACCCTTATTCCTATTTAATCGATTTTTTGAGTAGACATGTTCATGTCTAAGTATTAAGGGTATGGTCGATGATACTTTAAGATGGAAACTCTTTCTGTTTTCATTAACGGGACGAGGCTAAGAGATGGTATAATTGTCATGTTGGGAGTAATCAAGGAGATTGGGAAGTATTGCGTGCAAATTTTTGTCTTAAAATTTTCCCTATTGAAAAGTTGCTAAACTTTGCTTTGAAATTATAGGGGTTTAAATAATTAGATAATGAAACGCTAGGCAAGGCTTGAGAGTGTTTTGATGGATTCGTAAATTCGGACCTAATCTTGCTTTACTAGAACCTATGCTTTTGTAATATTTCTTTTTAGGCCTTAATGATAAAAAAATAAGAAGTACCTTAATTTGGCCGCGGGTGGAGCATTTATGCATACTACTGCTAAGCATGCTAAAACTATTCTTACTAATATCCTAAATGATCTTCCTGAAGAAAAAGAAGAGTTGTTAGAAGAAGAATATTTATTAGGCTGAAAATAAACTTTTTTACTCGATTCACCTCAACCTTTTAGTTGATTTAGCACCTGAACTATCTCAAGAAAAGGAAATAACTCTAATTTCTAATTGATGCTTGAATTTGAGGATGAACTTTTTTGATGATTATGGGAATACTTCATTTTATCATAAGATTATTAAAACCCCAAGAATCTAGGAGTTTTAAAAATTCACATGTTTTATATCCCCTGATTTAAAATTTCTTAGAGAAGTAATAAGAGAATTAATTTATGTTATTGGTGATAAGTGATTGATAGAATTTGAGCTTTCACCGGAAGTATTCGTCTTGATTCTCCCTACGTCACTATGAAATTGCAAATAGATACATATCCTTTTGATGCTTTTTATAACCCGGTTATAGGAGTCAATATTATGTCTCATACATTTGCTTGAAAAGTTCTTAAAAGATATACCATTAATTCCTACAAATAAATTATTGAAAAATCATTCGGGACATATTATTCCTAGTTCGAGAGTCTTATGTGCACTTCCTATTATTATTAATGAATTCTGAATTTTGCTAAATTTTTATATTTTTTGATGTTTGGGATTTTGATGTAATGATTGGATTACCGATACTAAAACTTATTCAAAAAAGGTCGCAATGGTAAATTAAATATTAAATTTGGGAAAGGATTCGGTTTCTCGGTGCCTATAACTTATGCATTAAAAGCTAAAGTAGAACCCTTCCCGAAGTAGTTAGACTTAATAAATATGCTAGCGTAATCTAGTGCGTTTTTTTGCTTTTAGGCTGCATGGAAACATCCACATTAGTAAATAGGTTATTTTATTGGATTAATCATTATTATCGATTGTATGGAAACACTCCACTTTGTTAATGGTTAATTTTATCGGCATGTTTATTGAACTAACGGTCTTTGAGGCGGGCATGTGTTGCATAATCGTATCTTTTGTCAATTGATGAGATCGGCTAAAATAGGTTGCTTTAATCGCTATATATGATGATCGACCATTCAAATCGTATTGTTATTACTACATGCTCTACAACGGTAGGAGTTGACTTTCTAGTTAATCTCCTTTGATTCATCGATCATTGAGGATCATACATCTTGAACCGTCAACAAACAGAAATCGGCGGTTCTAGAATTTAACGTTTGCTATCTCTTGTCAATTGCTTGAGGTCAAATTGGTGATCGCCCTAGATCGAAGTCACCAAGCTTAGCTTGCCTCGTCGTCAGACTTAGGGGATCAAGGACTCTAGCTCCCTGTACACTCTCTGAGGAGCACACCGTTGCTCCTCTTGGCCGAGGAAGATCTGTACCACTTTTTAAGGCCAACACACCTTTTGGCACGCTGGTGGGACCACAATCGTCAACATGGACAATGATAACATTCTGAACGTGACCATAGATGAACTTCTAATGATATGAAAGAATTAGTCACAATGGCTGTCGCCTAATTTCAAGACAAGTGTTTGTGTCTTTCAGTAAGAATAGAGGAAGAGAAGTTTTCCCGAAGATCCACTTTCCAAGAGTGATATTAGATGGAGAGCGAGACCCGACCGTCCAAGTCCAAGTCGAGAATGCTATGTATGAAGTTATTAAGCGAGTTATTGCCACCACACTTACCAATCACAATGAAGTTTTCTAAACGGCATATCCAATGCTATAAAAGAAGCTTTCGATGCGAATACGAGAAAAGCAGAGGCCTAGCTTATGTTAATTTTGTGGGAAACAAACAAGTGGGTGGAGGTCAATCATCTAGAGAAGGAATGTCTAGAGAACAACCGACAGGCAATCTTTGTACCAATGGAGGTGGTACTGTGCAGCAATCAGTACAACAGCCGGTAAGGGATCATAATGCTGGTCAATTGGCTATAAAAATAGCTCCTCACAAGATTATTGCCGAGATTTCAACGCTCCACCATATCAAGGAAGGGTAGCACTGGTGAAATTCTCTGCGATATCATTATGTCTCTATTTTCATTATACCCCCTTAATGCTCGGGAAAATCCCGATTATCACCATAACGTCCAAAGACGTAAAACCCGATGGAGTCGGGGACACCGAACGCCCTAGCGGGGGCATCATTTCAGATGGAATGGTGATGAGCCAAGTGACCGATATGGTACGTCACAATTAAGTTTGAAACCTAAGAATGCATCCATCACTTACAAGAAACCATATCCGGGGCCGCGGTATGATCAAGTCGTCGCTACCGCCAAGATACGCATTGCTTGGAGAGATAGCTGATGAACCGGGTACTCAAAAGTTTGGGTTTTCCCTCTTTCTTTATCCGACCTGCATTCTCATGGTTTGCATCCTTGCCATATGAATTTATTAATAGATGGGATGACTTAGAATCCAAGTTTCATCAATACTTCATTCGAGTCATGGAAAAGGGAGTCATAGACTTAGTCGATGTAACGAAGAGAAACCCAAATCGAGAAAGTCATTATATTCAAAGGTTCGGAGAGGTCGAAAATCAATGCAATACAATGACACTATCGGGAGGCGTAGGTGGTTGGCATTGTAATTCAAGGGCTAATACCGGCTATCAAAAGAAAGAATTGCCCTTCGGTTGCCTAAATCTAGTACTTTGGCTAGAAAAAATAGCTCGACATTGAAGCCTTCGCCTCAGGATACACATGTTATAATAAACCTCAAAAGGTTGGCGTGTTGGTTCGTGCATTCTAGAACAAATTTGATGAGAGCGATGAAGAAGAAAGTGATGAAATCGCTCTTTGTGGTAGGTATGAAACATTCTGAACTATATTTCCTAGGTAAAAACAATTCCTGAGGAGGAAGAGAAAAGAGAAGTATAACTTTGATATCACGAAGGCTGATAAGATCTTTGATTACTATTAGAAAAGGGTCAAATTAAGTTGACGGGGAATCATAAAGATACCATCGTAGAGAAAACTCAAGAAAAAAGAGGTATTGTAAATACTATAATTCTACTTGCTCATAACACTAATGATTGCAAGATCTTGATCATTAAACAAGCTGTAACAAGGGCATTGTATTTGGAATACCATGCAAACGAATAATCTCGCTAAAGAACAATTCAGCAATATTGCTAGCATCATCAGTCTTATGACAAGGTATGAAATGAGCCATTTTGGAGAAACGATCAACAACCACAAAAATACTTGTCCCTCCCTTCTTAGTTCGAGGTAATCCCAAAACAAAGTCCATAGAAATATCAAGCCAAGGGGAAGTAGGAACAGGCAAAGGCATGTACAAACCATGGTTGTTCAATCGTGACTTAGCTTTACGGCAAGTAATGCAGCGTGCAACAAGGCGCTCAACATCAGCGCATCCGGGGCCGAAAAGAAGTGGGCAGCCAGCACCTCATGCGTCTTGTAGACGCCAAAGTGCCCCATGAGACCGCCTCCATGCGCTTCCTGTAACAACAAACGACGAACCGAGCTAGCTGGAACACCACGCTTGTTAGCGAAACAGGAACCCGTCCCGTATGTGAAATTTGCCCCATGGTTTGCCATGAATACAATGGGCGAAAGCATCTTTAAAATCAGCATCGTCCACATATTGATCCTTCACAGTTTGCAAGCCAAAGATTTTAAAATCTAATCGTGGACACATGGTATAGCGACGAGACAAAGCATCAGCAATAACATTTTCCTTCCCGCTCTTGTGTTTAATAATGTAAAGGAAAGACTCAATGAATTCTACCCATTTAGCATGACGACGGTTCAGGTTTGTTTGGGTACGAATATGTTTTAAAGCCTCATGATCAGAATGAATTATAAACTCACGATGCTAAAGGTAGTGCTGCCAAGTATGCAAAGTGCGCACTAAAGCATAAAGCTCCTTATCATAAGTAGAATAATTCAAGCTAGCACCACTTAATTTCTCGCTAAAATAAGCAACTGGCTTTCCTTCTTGTAACAAAACAGCACCTAGCCCAATACCGCTAGCATCGCATTCAAGTTCAAACACTTTAGTAAAATCAGGCAAGCGCAAGAGAGAGCATTGGTTAACTTATCTTTCAAGGTGCCGAACACAACCTCTTGCGAATCACTCCAAGCAAAGGGAACATCCTTCTTTGTAAGCTCATGTAGAGGCGCTGCAATGGAGCTAAAATCACGAACAAACCTGTGGTAGAAACCTGCAAGGCCAAGAAAGCTTCGAATTTGTGTGACCGTCGTCGGTGTAGGCCACGCCCGAATGGCATCGATCTTGCTGCTATCCACCTCAATGCCCTGTGGAGTAACAACATAGCCAAGAAACGAAACACGTTGTGTGCAAAACATGCATTTTTCGATGTTAGCAAATAAGTGGGCCGCACGCAACGCATCAAAAACAGCACGCAAATGTTTTAAATGCTCTTCCATAGACTTGCTGTAAATGAGGATGTCATCAAAATAGACAACTACAAACAATCCTATGAAGGGCCTCGAACTTCATTCATCAAACGCATAAATGTCTTTGGGAGCATTTGTCAAACCAAACGGCATAACAAACCATTCATATAACCCAAACTTCGTTTTAAAAGCCGTTTTCCATTCATCACCTAATTTCATGCGAATCTGATGGTAGCCACTACGCAAATCTATCTTAGTGAAAAGAATGGCACCACTCAGCTCATCTAGCATATCATCAAGGCGTGGTATAGGATATCGGTAGCGAATGGTAATGTTATTAATAGCACGACAGTCTACACACATACGCCATGAGCCATCTTTCTTTGGAACAAGTAACACGGGGACGGAGCAAGGGCTAAGAGACTCACGAATATAACCCTTGTCAAGCAATGCCTGTACTGGCGCCAGATTTTTCCTTCGTCTCATCCGGTTTGTACGGTGCGGTGCGCGGTTCGGAAGCTGTGCGCCGGGGATGAGGTCGATCCGTGCTCAATGCCACAAAGTGGTGGGAGTCCCGTGGCAAATCTTTTGGAAAGACATCAGCGTACTCCTGCAAAATGTTAGCAACTGCGGGGGAATATCTAAGGATGGTGCATCATCAAGTGAAACGAGCACACTAGAGCGTATAAGGGCATAGCATGGCAAAGGAGCATCGCGTAACTCATCGAAATCAGCATGTGTAGCAAGCAAAACAGGAGCATTCAACTTGATTTCAGAATTAACAGAGGTCGATGGTTCAAGTTGTTTAGCAATTTTAGCAGCTCTAGCAAGATAATCTTTAACAATTTGTTCGGGTGTCATTGGATGTATAATTATTTTCTGACCCTTAAACATGAAAGAATATTGATTTGAACGACCATGATGCAAACTATCGGTATCATATTGCCAAGGTCGCCCAAGTAACGAGAGAGCATGCGTCCATGGGAATAACATCACAATCGACAAAATCAGAATAAGCACCCATGGAGAAAGGAACACGGACCCGATCGAGTAATTCTAATTTTCCCACCATCATTAAGCCATTGAATGTGATATGGATGTGGATGCTTACGAGTGGGTAAAGACAACTGTTCAACCATCGCGGTACTCGCCAAATTGTTGCAGCTGCCGCCGTCGATGATGATGCGAATGGACCGCTCCCCGCACAACGCCCTTGGTATGGAAAAAGAGTGTGTCGCTGATTCTTCTCGGGCGGAGCGGCCTTGTGTACTAAGAACACGCTGCACAACAAGACTTTCATACCTATCGGCGTCGCCCGGGTTAACATGTATGTCTGCCTTTGCTGCATGGTCAGTGGCAAGCATAGCGTGCTGAATATCTTCAGAATCACTAGCGGAAGAATACTCACCATCGTCACGAATGAGCAAGACACGCTTGTTCGGACAGTCCCGAGACACGTGGCCAAATCCTTTGCAACGAAAGCACTGAATATCCCTTGTGCGGCCTGTGGAAGGTGCTGCGCCTGGGGACGGGGGAGCACCTGCAGAAGTGGCTGCCCGCTCACGCGGTGTAGTGGCGGGCGTGGGCGGTGCGGGGGTGCTGGTGCTGAACCGGATGTCGAGCTTCGTCCCTGCAAAAAGTTAGAATATGGCTTCGAGCGGCGTCCCCGCATTTCACGTTCGGCTTTGCAAGCAAATTCAAATAATGTGGTGATATCATAATACTCCTTATAATCAAGTATATCCTGAATTTCACGGTTTAAACCACCACGAAATCGTGCCATAGCAGCGTCATTGTCCTCAACTAACCCACAACGAATCATGCCTTTTTGCAATTCCTGGTAATAGTCCTCTACAGATTGTGAACCTTGCTGAAAACGTTGCATTTTATTAAGCAAATCGCGGGCATAATAGGAAGGTACAAATCTGTGGCGCATAGCAGCTTTCAATTGATCCCATGTGGTTGGAGCTGTAGTGGGATGTTTTTGTTTATATTCACGCCACCAAATTAAAGCAAAATCAGAAAATTCACTAATAGCAGCTTTAACTTGAGAAGTAGTAGGAATATCATGGCATGCAAATTTCTGTTCGACTTCTAATTCCCAATCAAGATATGCAGCAGGATCATATTTGCCATTAAAAGATGGAATTTTAAATTTTATCTTAGCAAAAGAATCATGACCTTGGTGGCGTAGCACACGGCGAGCACGGCCTTGACGGTGTCCACCGGCCCCGCCCGCCGTGTCACCACCGTAATCCTTCGGAGATCTGTGACCATCGTGCTCAAAGCATCGGGCGTGACATGATGGTGTCGAAGCGTGGTCTTAGTGGTCTGTCTGCGCGAGGTCAAGCTGATCGAACCGCTCGTTCGCCGTAGTGACCGTGGAATCCATCCGTTCATGCATCGTCTTGATGTCGCCGACAAGTCCATCAATCTGTGTCCGCATGTCCTGCAGCTGTTCATCCTTTTTGTCGTCGTCGCCTGCCATGGTTAGCGCAAACACAAAACCAATGCCAAAATAGGGGTGTAACGGCTCACAATGCGCTCACACTAGTGCTGTTGTCAATGTCTTATCCGTTCTTACCGAGCACACGGGGGGCGACACTGCAACCGATTCCAGGAGGAACTCTCGAAAAGATTGGAGCAGCGATTGCACGGGGAACAAAGTCAGCCCGTCGGAGAACTATGTGGAGTTACGGGTAGGCTGCACTCAAGTCAAGGATTAGCACAATCAAACAATAATGCAAAGTTGAATTATAGTGCTAAACACGAAACAACGCTGCTGGAAACAAGTGGGAAACAAAGGAGGTGGCAAAGAGGGAGAGGGTGCGGCAAAAAAATGCAAATTCTTGATTTTTTTTTTGGATCTGTTTTTTTTCAAGAGTCCTCAAAAACTGATAATATGAACATAGAGGATCTCAAACAGCAAAAGACGGCACACACTTTTTCCGAAAGTACAGGGGTATTCCGGTAAAAAGAAGATAGGGAGATAGGGAGATGAACAAGGGAGGGCAGTGTATGCGTGGGGGGGTGCAGAGTGGGGAGGGTCGCGACCCAGGGGGTTCACGGCGCGCGCAAGGAAACTTTCCACCGAACCAAACCGGAGCACCTTCCTTCTTCCTGTTTCCTTTTTTTTTTTGTTTCCTCTTTTTTTTTTTTTTTTGCACTTTCCTTTTTTTTGATTTCTTTCTATCTTTGTTTTGGACAGAAGTGATAGAGGCGGAGTGCCCGATCTTTCGGTGAGTGGAGATAATTTCGATTTGGTGGAAGTAGACCCTCACGATCCGACTACGACGAGCGAACCCGAAGCGCCAATGCAATCGCTGAACCAACTCCCCGTGGTTACCGACCTTGTTGAAGCAAGATCAGCGATCACGAAGATCAATTCCTCATGCGCAACCGAAGAACGAACAAGAATTCGAGGCGAGCAATCTATGTATTACTCGAAGGTGGAGTTCTGAATCACGAGGACAAAGACGTATTTGTGCGTGGTCCGTGTAGCTAAAGCTAGATGTAAAACAAAACTCAAGTTCTAAATGAAACAGGACTCGACTAATAAAGGGAAAAAAAAGGTGCGCCCTAGGGAAGGTGCGGCCAGCAAGGGGCGCCGCCCCCGATGTCCGTGGTGTGGGGGCGCAGCCCTAGGGCGCCCTTTGTTGGGCCAGCCCTAGGCGCCCACACACAAGGCCTCCCGTTGGGCGAGCCTTCGATCTTACGGGCCTTCATTCTTCAAAGATCATGACGAAGTTCAACTCTCTTGCACGGGCCCGAGTAATTGGCCCGCAGGGTGGCGCCTGAGGAGATGATGGCGCCTGCTCTGGAGAAAATGTCGCCGGTGTAGATGTACTTGGTGTCGCTGGTGTAGATGTACTCGCGCTGTAGGTGGTGTCCTCATCAGGAAGGGGGCGATCGGAGGGGTGGTATGCGGCGGCGTGGTGGTCTGGTCGCGACCAAGGTGGGCATTCGCGAGGGGGTCGGTGTGCGAACAACGGAACGGCGGCGGCGAAACTAGGGTTAGGAGAACAAAGAGAAAAACAAGGGATTAACACAAGTGACCAGCAACAATTGAACGAGTAAGCACACAAATTCAACACAGATTATTGAAAGAATATGCGAGGCTAAACGGTTGCTGGGACAAGAATCTTAACGTGAAAAAATTTTGTTTTGGTTTTTGTGGACTGTGGGAAGGGACAAACACTCGATAAAACTCACCGATCAACCTGGAAACCTGATACCACTTGATAGAGGGGGAGTGCCCGACCTTTCGGTGAGTGGAGATAATTTCGATTTGGTGGAAGTAGACCCTCACGATCCGACTACGACGAGCGAACCCAAAGCGCCAATGCAATCGCTGAACCAACTCCCAATGGTTACCAACCTCGCCGGTGCGAGATCAGCCTGATCACGAAGATCAATTCCTGCACGCAATCGAAGAACGAACAAGAAAAAGATGCGAGCAATCCTAATATCACTCGAAGGTGGAGTTCTGAATTACACGAGACAGCGCAGGTTGGCGCGTGTTCGAGGGTAGCTAAAGCTAGATGTAAAACAAAACTCGAGTTGTAAACAAAAGGGACTCCGACTAAATAAAGGGGGCGCAGCCCCTGGAGTCAGGAGGGGCGCCACGGCAAGAGGGGGCGACGGCAGGAGGGGGATGCGCGACCAAGGGAAGGGCTGCGGCTCCCAACCCTAGGCGCCCCACCTGGGCTGCCCTGTTGGGCCATCTTCTTATTCCGCTGGGCCTTCATTCCTTAACAGCATGATGAAGTTTAATTCTCTCGCACGGGCCCGAGTGATTGGTCCAACTGGATGATGTACTCGTGGTGTCCTCATCATCAATTGCCTAGGAACAGTTCGATTGCATCTATGGCATCATTTCTAATTCGGCTAACTTCCTCTAACACCTTCTTGTCATCATCCTCAGAGCTTTGGATTCTAGTAAGCCTGGTTTTGATCTGCTGATTCTCCTTGATAACAGATGCTATCTTTGTTTTGGCTGCATCTATGGAGTTCGGCAAATTGGCAATTTTATCTTTGTGAGACTGGATTTTGGCATTCAATTGAACCAGTTGAGCTTCCAGCCTAGCCTTCTCCTCCTCCATAGTTTCCAGTTCAGGCTCTAAAGTTGCCAGGGATTGTTTAGCAGCCTGAATCTGGGAGTACAACTCTCTGGCTTCTTGCTTCTTCGACAGATTGTCACTCTGCAAGGCAGCTCTGGAGGCCATATTCTTGTTTGCTCTTCTGACCCTGCCAAGGTGATCATCAAGATGGGATGCAGATTCTAGGAGAACCTTGAGAGTTGGAGGGATTTCCTGATCTATGAGTTCAACCAGGTCCCTGATCTGATCTGCATCTTGGACCAGAATGTTTATGTCCTTAGCCAGTAGGAGAGCTACTTCCCTTAGTCGAGCTTGGTTTTCTGTTGATAACCTTTGCTGAGAAGTAGTTTCTTCGCCTCCTTCGTTGATATACTCTTCAACTGTGAAGGAGTAACTGACAGTCGGCTGGATATCATCCTTTGAGAAAAGAGGGGTTGTTAGCCGATTGATCAAGTTTACTGAAAAATTCAGTAGAGCAAGGCACTACCTTTTGAACAGAATCTTCCTCAGTTTGGATTCTGTCCTGACTTGGTTGAGGACTCGACTGAATATCTGGAGATGGTGAGTTAGCAGCATGATGAGGAGAGGGTTCTTCGGCCATCCTATCTAAGAGTTGATCTGATACAAAGTGGCAGAATGTGAATACTATTAGATGCATCTAGGACAGGAAAACCAGATGACCAACTGAGAAAATATTACCTATATGGCCAGTAGCTTCCTGAATTCCTGCATCTTCAACAGAGGCCTGAGGAGAAATTTCAATGGTTGTTGAAGCATTGGCCGACCTTGAAAGTTTGACCTGTGGCTACGGGCAGAAGAAATAAGCACAGAATTATTAAATGAGATTCAACAAAGGCTGACAAGGTATACCTTAGGAGACAGTTTGGCTTTTTTGGATCTTGTCCTCCTGGGCACAGCAACATCCTTGCGTGATTCAGCGGTGGCTTTCCTTTTGCTTGAAAGTGCTGTGCCCAAAACCGCTGGAGTTTTCATAAAGGCTGCCAAAGTGGGGGCATTAAACCCCAAAGCAGGAATAGGTCCAGCCTGGTAGTACTGAGCCACTTGAGTAGGAGGAATAGGCTCAATATCCTATGAATGACAAAGTATTGAAAAATCAGGAATGAATCCAATGGCTAGAGAAATTGTGGGTACAAGAGAATCACCTCACTATCAGAGTCAAACTGAGCTTGCAGATCTTGACATAGAGGATGCGCTGGTATGTTGAAAATGTGAGCACGCCACTCTTGCCACCAAGAGACAAACAACGGATGGGCAACAGCTATCAGCCCAAGAGGGGAAGGCTCATATACAGGCAGGTCCCATCCAAGTTCAAAAACTTTCTTGGCCTCCATGTCATCTCCTATTTTCTCTCTAGGCCTTATAGTTTTTGAGAAGAATAGCCTTGGGGGCAACTGCCCACACCCTAATTGCCTGGCCACCATGTTTGGGTTGTAGAATTCATAGGTGGGGTGCAAGAACCTCCCATGGTGAAATTCTGCCGGCGGCAACACAAGGCTTGATGAAAGAATTGAAGATCTCTCGTGGATGGTTTGTCCGAACAACCAGGTCTCGGCTAAACTTGCGGGCGTCGTCGTTTTTCATTCTCTCGTAGGGAAGCCGGATCACATTGTCAAAGCCTTTGAAGAACAGCTTGAATAGATGGCCAATGTCTATATCAATTATAATGGTGGATGCTACCTCTCCATATGTCTGGCAAGCTTTCTCTTTTACTGCATCATCTTCAACATAATTAACTGAAGGGAAGCCCAAATCATGAAGGTCCATAGAGACTATCTGGTGCATGTACAGCTGCAGCCTCATCTCGAACCAACCACCGGGGGGCCATTTACACGTGAATTTCTCCATCTTTGGCGCATCCGGGCAAAGGTTTGATGCATCATATGGTAAACAGCACCCAAAAGGTACTTGCCTAAGGGAATCAAGGTGCCTGCAGCCAGTTCTTCAGCCATTACCATGTGATTCAGTGTTAGCTCATTAGATTTGCCACAAAAGATGAATCTGCACAGCCACATATTCATGAAAGCTTTATATTCTTTGTCAGCCACGGCACCAGTTGACATGTAAGTTTGGATGTATTTTGCCCATCCAACTCCCGACTTGATTTCTCTTACGTTTGCTATTGCTTTTGTACTTTGAGGGGTACACCGGTCTTTGTCACATTTAGGCCAGTCATCATGAAGATATCTGCCAGAGTGAGACATTGGGCCATGACCGAAGATAAAAGCATTGGCCGCATCAGACCAGAAATGGGTGGCTGCTATCAAGAGAGAGTCGTTCCTAGGGGTCTCTGACAAGGATAGCTCCAAGCAATGCTGAATATCTTGAGTTTCCCAGTGACTGCTGCTCTTGTTCAGAATTCTCCGGTACCAATCTCTCCATCCAGCAATTGGGGGAAACGGCCAAGTCTTGAAGGTATTCGGCCACTGGTTCGGCGGGGTGACTCCAGATTTGAAAGGGATCCTCAGAGTTTCCTTCTCGACAAACTCAATCGGGTTGGGATCTCCCATCGGGCCGAGGAAATAAGAATTTGGGTTCGCCGCATAGGGAATCAAGATCTCATCCTTGTATTCCTTCAAAGAACGATGCAATCGTAGAAAGCAAATCAAAAGGGGGCAGAGAATCGGTAAAGAAATTGCCGAATATGTGAGAGAAACGAGAAATTACCTCTGGAACTCCATCCTGGGTCGCCATTGGAGATCTAAAGTGAGATTCGAACTTGGATCGAGAAATTCAGGCTTCGAGTGGCGGCTGCGAGTTTGAACAGTGTTGACCTAAATGAGAAAAGAGTTTGTGGTCAATTTCGGAATAAAATCACTTTTATCCCGAAATTGAGGGGGCATGTGTTAACACTGGATTTTGGTAAAGGCCGAGAATATGACAGGTGGGCCAGTACATGGCAGGCTCGCGAGAGGCAAATGTTCAGGAGCATTCGGCAAGCCTCCATTCGGCTGACTCTGGGTAATTCGGCAAGTGTCCCTGCGGTCGGCTGACTCTGGGCGATTCGGCAAGCACTCATACGGTCGGCTATCCTTGAAGGCGGTTGCTCCATTCGGGAAGTAAAAGGTGGCAAGTGAGAAGCCGAATAGAAAGCGAGAAGCGTAACGATCAAGGACTCCGAGGAAGACCATAGCTAAAGGATCGCCATGTTTTTTGAGTTACCTTTAATACATTGTGTAATCGTAATCTCGTAGGATTCATGTTATGTCCAGGGTATAAATATAAACCCTTGACCATTGTAAAGGATATTCACAATCAAATCAATACAACCGCCCCGTGCCAAGTTTTCGAGTCCTTTGTCGTGTCGTCGAAGTTCTTCGAGAGGAGCCATCGATCCGTCGACCTCCGTAAGTACCGGCAACCTTGCTATCATGTCTAGTATCATGCGGTGGATTTAGATATTGATGCAAGTAGTCTTGTTTGTCTCGACCGGATGGCCGTGCGGCAGGCGTCTGCTTGACGATCAAGAAGTCTTTGCTTATGCTTTGTTTATCTCGACTAGATGGCCGTGCGGCAGGCGTCCGCTTGATAGCTTAGCGAAGCAAGATAGTTATCGGCTCTATTAGACTTGGCAAGATCTAATAGATTCATTAAGTTATCACGTGTTGCATGCGTTTAATGTTTTTACATATTTGTAACACTCTTTTGCCCAATCTAGATTGGTTAGTTTCGGCTCTTTACTTTTATAGATCTATTTACCTTCTAACGTTCTTATTCTTTTATTACTATGATAAATAGATCTCATGCTTATGTAGCCGAATTAGATCAATCTAGATTGTTACATGTTGTGGGTTCTTGCACGTTAGAAACGTTTAGACATTGATAGGATTAGGTATCGTGCGGCAGATACAAGTTCTTGACTGGTTTACTCGTGATAGCTTGTATGTTCCTTCTTCATGGACCCCGAGTCGGCTGAATTGCCGAGCTTGGTTATGCTTTAACTTGTAGTCAATTTCACTTGTTCGAACATGTCTTCTCATGCATGCGCGTTCGGCAATCAATGCTTTACGCGTTTTGTCTTCATATTAGCTGAATGAATCATATGCATGATTGGCATACAGCTTCTATAGCTGTATGTCGTCGTAAGTGGCTTCAGGGCCGTATATACGGAATCTGTGCGGTCTTATCCGCACGTTCGATTTTGTATTTAACAATCTTTTGTCCCTTGTCGGTTTTTCAGGACAAACCGACCGCACGCTTCCGGATCTCCAAACCGTCCGGGCACCCGATTGAAGCCACGCTTTCCGGCTTGCTGTGTGTAAGGCACGATACGTCACGTTTCGTGTTAACAGCTTATTTGATGTTTCAGCTTGACTGCTCGTTTGAGGATGGTATGGAGTTACAATATTGTGTTTGACTCCATTTTCTGCAAAGAACTGTCGGAATCTTTTGTCAATGAAATGTGATCCTCCATCACTTATGACCAACCTAGGCATTCCGAAACAAGGAAATATTACTTCGTTGAACATCTTCTTAGAGTGCTTGGAATCGGCAGCTTGGCATGGTAATGCTTCTACCCATTTAGACACATAGTCAACAGCCACTAAAATGTATTTAGCATCTCCTGACTTTGGGAGTGGTCCAATGAAATCAATTCTCCAGACATCAAACAATTCTACTTGGAGGTTGTTCATGAGTGGCATAGCATCTCGAGTATTGATGTTTCCATGTTTCTGGCATCTAAGACATCTTCTAACAAACTCCTTTGTATTTTGATACACCGTTGGCCAGAAGAATCCACTTTGCTAAATCTTAGCATGTGTACGGAATGCTCTATAATGTCCTTCATATGGTGATGTATGACATTTCTCAATGATTTTTATGCCTTCAACTATTGGGACACACCTCCATAGCAGCCCATCGGCACAGACCCTGTAAAGATATGGATCGTCCCACAAGTGGATACGACTTTCATACTTGAGCTTCCTCTTGTCTTCCCCTGGTGGAACATAACATGCAACCATATAGTTGACAATATTTGCATACCAAGGATCGGAGTCCGTTACCGCGAGGAGTGTATCATCCCTTAGATAGTCATTAATAGGTAGTTCATATGTAACTTTATATTGAATTCTAGACAAGTGGTCAGCTACTGAATTTTCTACTCCTTTCTTATCCCTTATTTCTATGTCAAATTCTTGGAGCAGAAGAATCCATCGGATTAATCGAGGCTTAGCATCTTTCTTAGTGAGGAGGTATTTAAGTGCAGCATGGTCTGTGTATATTATTACCTTCACCCCCACTAAGTAAGGTCTAAACTTGTCTATTGCAAAGACAACTGTCAACATCTCTTTTTTAGTGGTAGCATAATTGAGTTGTGGCCTAGGCAAGGTTTTGCTAGCATAGGATATAGCATAATATTTCTTGTCTTTGGTTTGTCCTAAAATAGCACCAACTGCAAAGTCGCTAGCATCACACATGATCTCAAAGGGTAGACTCCAATTAGGTGGTTGGATAATTGGAGCTGAGATGAGTGCCCTCTTAAGAATTTCAAAGGCTTCAAGGCACTCAGTGTTAAAAATGAATGTTACATCTTTGGCTAGAAGGCTAGTCAGAGGTCTAGCAATTTGAGAAAAGTTTTTGATGAAACGCCTATAGAACCCTGCGTGACCAAGAAAGCTATGAATGCATTTCACATTTGTGGGAGGTGGAAGTTGTTCAATAACTTCAATCTTTGCTCTATCCACTTCTATCCCACGTTCAGACACCTTGTGTCCTAGCATAATTCCTTCCTAAACCATAAAATGACATTTCTCCCAGTTCAGGACTAAGTGCTTTTCTTCACACCGTTGTAAGACCATGTCTAAATTCTCTAAACATTCATCAAAGGTTTTGCCATAGATGGTAAAGTCATCCATGAACACCTCCATGATTTTCTCGATCATATCAGAGAATATAGACATCATGCACCATTGAAAAGAAGCTAGAGCATTGCACAACCCAAATGATATTCGTCGATATGCATAAGTTCCATATGGGCATGTGAAAGTGGTCTTACTTTGGTCATCTGGGTGGATTGGGATTTGATGATATCCAGAATACCCATCAAGGAAACAAAAGAAAGAGTGATTTGCAAGCCGTTCCAACATTTCATCAATGAAGGGTAACGGAAAGTGATCTTTCTTTGTAGCCTTATTAAGTTTTCGGTAGTCAATGCATATACACCACCCAGTGATAGTACATTAGGGGATGAGCTCATTCTTCTCATTCCTAACAACCATCATTCCTCCTTTCTTTGGTACAACTTGGATAGGGCTAACCCACTCACTATGAGGTACGGGATAAATAATCCCAGCATGTAAGACCTTAAGGACCTCTTTCTTAACAACTTCTCACATTGCATTGTTAAGTCTCCTTTGTGGTTCCCTCGATGGTGAAAAATTAGGATCAATGGGAATATGATGAGTGCAGAGAATGGGACTAATTCCCTTGAGGTCTTGGAGTGAGTAGCCTATGGCTAGTTTATGCCTTTCTAAGACAGTGATAAGTTGATGTGTTTCTTCTTTAGAAAGCTTGGCACTTATGATGACAGGTGTTTCTCGGTTATTATTGAGAAAGATATATTTTAAGCCAGAAAGAAGGGGTTTTAGCTCAATAAAGGGTTGTGATGGCTCCTCTATTTCCTCTAACATGACAGGCTCTACCAACTCTTCCTCTTCTTGAATAAAGTGTTCGTCATCGAAAGTTGGTTGGGCCATGTCTTCTAAAGATGCCATTAAGGCTTCCTCAACAGGGTCTGGTTCAAGCTTGGGTTCTACAATTGCATTAAGCGTGCAAGTGAGATGGTGATAGGAGAACTTCCTAGTTTACATTTAAGAGACCCTGTTTTGGTCTTTCTTAAAAGAGTGTCCCGAAAGGTACACCAATCAAGATGGATGTGTCTGAGGTTTCAAAGATATAAAAATCTAAACGATACTCAGAATATTGTATTCGCAATGGAATAGACCTTATGACCCCATAACTTTCAAGAGTAACTCCAGAAGGAATTCGTAAAAGCTTATGAGATGAGATCAAGAACTCGTTGAGGAAAAGTTGTTCGGCTAATGCCTTTGAAATGATATTCATCCCAACGATTGGACTGTAGTAAGACTCTATGGTGGTTCCCTTAAGGATGCAAGTGATAATGTCTGAGAGAGCATTGATTCGGGCTACCTTAGTGGATAACTCTATTTCTGCTAACCACTCATGACTCATGATGACCGATAGTCCTTTAATGTGTTCCATGAGGAAAGAATCATTATTCAGGCTATCATTATCCTCATATGACGTAGAATGTAAGAGAGGCTTCACTTGAACTGGTAAATTCGATGCATTACCAAAATCTTCGAAAAGACCATCCTCAATTTCAAA
This sequence comes from Chrysopogon serrulatus, assembly GCA_015844335.1. Lineage (NCBI taxonomy): Eukaryota > Viridiplantae > Streptophyta > Magnoliopsida > Poales > Poaceae > Chrysopogon > Chrysopogon serrulatus. The sequence goes on along the minus strand of JADLZL010005001.1, from coordinate 178,751 downwards.
AGGGAACGTGAAAAGATAAGGTTCATCATCTTCTAAAATGTGTTGTGTTTCCTTAATTGGAGGTTCTGTGATAACCAAATCATCTAAAGAATTTGAAGGAATTTTGGATTCGATTGTGTCTGCCTCCTCTTGTTGGTCAGGGTTTGGCTTGACTTCTTTGGGAAATTCATCAAAGATGCCAGTGTAAGGGATATTTTCAAAGGATTTTCTCTAGTATAGCTTTTCCCTCACTCATGGTGTTGTGCGAGAATGAACCTTCAGAAGATAAGTCAAGATATAGAGCAGCTTCCTTGTTAAGACCGAAATAAAAGTGATAAAGAAGCACGCGGTCTGTTAAGTGAAGGGTTGAACCGGTATTGATAAGACTTAAGAACCTAGCCCAAGCTGCTCCTAATGTCTCCTTCTCCTTTTGTTTAAAGGTAAGAACTTCTATTCGAAGAGTGGCGATTCGAGAAAGAGGGAAGAAAGCAAGACAGAATTTGTCTTGAAGTTCATCCCAATTTTCTTTCACTCCTCCTACAGTATGAGCATACCACTATTTCGCTCTTTCCAAAGGGGAGAACAGAAATAATTTCCATTTAATGGTCTCTTGTGTCATGCCAGCAATATTCGAGCAAGAACGCAATTGCTCAAATTCTCTAAGATGGGTGTATGGATTTTTGTCTTCTAATCTAGAGAAGGATTGCTCCCGAACCATCGCTATGAAAGCAGGGCGAAGCTCATAGCCATCTGTGAGTATAGGATGTGATGATGGTGGAAGCTCCAACAACTCAACCATTTGGAGCCAAAAATTGAAATATAGGCATGGAATCCATGTGGTAAGGGTAAAGGTGGCAAAAACAAAAATAAAAGATACACAGACAAACTTGGCTCGATCCCAGAATAGCTACCGTTCCTCGGCAACGGCGCCAGAAAGCTTGTTGGTATATTTAACGCACACAGAATAATCAAAGAGATAAATCAGCGCACGGATACCGCTGTAGCTTTCATCTAAGAGTATTCTAAGGTATCGAATTTCCATGAGGAACGCGAAGTGATCTAGTAACGAATCAAGAACGTCCAAGGATAGATGGTGGGTAGAGAGGGGCTATCTAAGGTGTTCTAGATAACTAAGAATTAGACTTACTATACTTGTCTACTTTGGAGCAACAGAACCTTTCCAACTCTCGAATAAGACTGAGAAGAAGGTAGTTAGGGAAGGTTGTCAAAAGCTCTACGAAACACCAACTTTGACATGGTGGAATACGAAGGCCAACAAAGCTGTCACCTCTGAAGGCTACCACAACTAACCATAGACTTGGGCGCAAACTTAGGTAAACTCTAGCCTAGACACCACGTCTACGCTAACGATTACTACTCTAGTCACATACGCTAACTAGAGCACTCAATACGAGCTAAGATCCTATAAACAAAGTAAAGTAAGAACAAAACTTAATCAAATAGAAGACTTAGAGTTACCAACTGAAGAACTTGAAGATGAACTATCTCCATAGAGGTACAAAGTTGAGGAAGATCCGACAAGCCAGCTCTTCTTCTACTTCTTCCTCTCCTCTCTCCCTATTTTCTAATTACAAGAGCTCAAGATGAGCTAGGGCTTCTAGCTCTCCAAATGAATTGATAGAATGAATTAGGGTTTCCCTAGGGCGTCTGGCCCAATATTTATAGTTCGGTGGGATGCACGATGGCCGTTTGATCAAACCGACTTAAGGTACGGTGGATATTAACCCTCAAAGGCGGTGGAGGAAGCTTCCAGAAGGGCGTAGGGCTTTGTTTCAGGGGGAGGCCACCCGGCCTGAGCAGTGGGGCCGGCCGGCCCCACCTTTCCGCCACCTACACTCTGCTTCGTTCTGGTGTTTTCTAAATGTTCTGGAGTCCAATGTGCGGGGTTTCGTTGGCGTCAAGTTTCGTCAATCCGTTTGATAGTTAGGCCCTTCCCTGTGGTTTTCTGGAACAATCCCTGGAAAATAATAATTCATCAAAACTCATGGAATTTGTCAGATAAAACCCTAGACTTCTCTATTTGCAAGTGGACTGATCATTTATCATGTTTATTGCACTATTAAATGTTGACGCTATCCACCGTCAACACTCCTCTCTCTAATTCTAAGACTAGATAGCTACTCTAAGAGGTAGATCTATTCAAGGGACCCTCTCAACTTGATCCAATTAGAGATAATGAATTAGGGTTTCAGGGATACCTCCGTCAGGGGGCCAGAGGTCCCTTTATATAGCCCGGTGGGATGCATACGAGCCATTCGATCAAACCGACTTCACGTACGGTGGATATGAACCCTCAAAGGCGGTGGAGGAAGCTTCCAGAAGCTGAGCCGAGGCGGTTTTGGGGGGAGGCCGCCCGGCCCCAAGCCCTAGGCCGGCCGACACCCAAGTTGGGCCTTTCGGGCCCAACTTTGGTGGGTTGCCTTCTTGATCCATGTAGAGCCCAATGGCGTATGTTTAAGCGTGAGATAATTTCGCTAATTTATTTGATAATTATGTCCTTCACTGCGGTTTTCTAGAACACTGCCTGGAAAATATGAAATCACCAAAACTCATGGAATTGTTAGTTAAACCTCCCTATCTTCTATATGTATTGATCATATCTCATGTTTATTACACTATAAAAAGTTGACGCTATCCATTGTTAGTGCACATGTTGTAAAGTCAAACAATGGATCCAAAGAGAAACGAGTCATACAATCGAATCAAGGCATATGGGTGTATGGATATATGGTGGAAATGTGGTGAATATTGTGGATCCTAATTCTACATTGCTCCTTGAAGACATGTCTTTTTTGAATTTGAAACTTAGCCAGAGGGTATGAGCTATCTTTATTCTTTTTTTCTCTTTTTTTTCTTTCACCAGGGAGGCGGGCATCTAAATACCCATTGTTTTGATATCTCGGACACTTGTCTATTTTTTCTACTCCCTTTTCTTTTTTCTTCTCTCTTTTTTTTCATAGCTCACCTCCTCTAGGCATTTAAGAACTTTTGAGAGATAGCAATAAGAACTTGAAGCATTTATTCTGTGGCTATCTTATAAGAATATTTTTGGTGTTCACTCCTAGTGTAGGAGCAAAACATTTTTGGATGGATCTAAAGGGAATGGTATGGTTGCGAACTCCAGAGTAGAGTAGTGGATTTATGGATGGGATATATGTATGTGGATCTTGATTCAAGAGTATGACAAATCTTTCATAAGGGTCACAAAGGTTGACAAAACTCAATGCAAGACAAGTAGCATATATGTGGAAGTTTATCTAGCCTATTCATCATATTTGGCTTTGGTAAGAATGTAAGCTTTGTCATACAGGAGCTCATCATGGAAAGATTTTGCATTTTTTTAAAAGAAATCTCTAGAATTCTAGCATCACTTAGAACAAGATAAATAGTAGCTCAAACTTTCTCAATCATATCAGTCAATTACCAAGACTTAGTTCAAGCATACGCAACCCACAAGTTTTAGGCTCAAAGTAAATTTTCATGTCAACACAGTGTAAACCAAAACTTAGGAAAACTTAAGTCTAGCAACAAGACACTCGGGGAGCTATTAGCTTTCATCCTTTAAGATCATTTCATCAAGAGCTAGTCTTTTTATTGACTCAAAACTAGGCACATATACTTTTTATTTAATTTTAAAAGACTCATACTATGTAGACTCTACAAACATGGACCTTCATGTGCCCATATATTTTTGGTATTTTTAGGTTTTCTTACGATACTATGGTGAACCTTCATGTGCTCACATATTTTTGGTATTTTATGACTATAAGATAGACTCGATAATTGCTTAGGTATACTTACCTAATAACTAGGGGATGTCTTCCCCCAAGCTAGTTATTGTTGTGGTTAAGCATTGAAGCTGAGCAGTCCTCGCAGAGGAGCTCATGCTTATAAGAGCAAGTGTTGCCAGAAATTCCTTAATCTCACCCCTCGAGAAGTTACTACCTTCACACAGGGGTTAGTTGTATGTCGAAAAGGTATGCTTCGAGTGGTGAAGATGAAGACACCTAGGTGAGCTAGCTCTTGGAGTCATCCTGCAGAAAGCTCTCACAAAACACCAAAACTCATGGAACAGTATTAGGATAAAGAGTTAGTAGTTTAGCCATTTTAAAGGATTAGGTGTTGTGGAGGTTTTAAAGTATTTTATGATAGCAGAATTGCAGCAGGATGCTCAATTAATATTTTTAGAGTTTTTGGATTTATATGCAGAAAGAAAATATGCATGCTATTTTTATTTTTATTTTTAGGCCACCACAGTAAAAACTCCTATAGCTGTTACACTGTAAGGGTTTTACATGGGGCTACAAATCTTTAGATGCATGAATGCAACTTAATGAATGCTAAATTATTTTTGTCGTTTTCTATGTAGTGCTAATGCAAAAAAATTAGACATACTGAAGAGAAATATACAATGCAAGAAAGTAAATATGGATTACTACCGATGTTACCTTTTAGCGAGGGTTTCGATTTTTAAGTCCTTCGGATTGGACTTGTTCATCTCCTCCTTTGTTCTTTCGTTGAGTGTGTCTATTGGTCTTGGAGATGGAGATAATGGTGGTTACACCTCTTTAGTGATTCTGATGGTGGTGTCACTTTTATTCTTCGATTGGCCAGTAGGTTGAAGTAGAGCATTGATACTAGGATCTTCACTACTTGGTGGTGAAGGATATATGACATTTGGTGGTCCTTTCTTTCCCTGAATCTTGAGTTGTTTCTGAGTGTCTTGTTTCCTCCATTGCACTTCTTCTTTCTCATCTCCTTGCCATCTTTTTCCTCCTTGATCTTATCACTCTTTTCACTTCACTCATTCTTATGTCTGCAAAAGATTAGTGGACAACACATACCCGAAGGAGTATAGAATTTTAAAACATAGGTTGTTTGTCCAGAATTTTATCATGTTTCATCTATGCTAATAAAAAGATGGTGTTGAGATTATTTTAGCATAGACTATGTTCTATATAGGCATGGCTCAAGGCAAAAAATAACTTGCAGCAGAAGATAAAGTGAATGAATAATTGATACTTACAGTTCTTCCATCTATGATGAATGAGATGTGTCTTCTTCTGTAAAGTTATTAAAGTTCGTCGTGTGCCTTGCTTCATCTCTGATTTGAATTCATCTCATGACTTACCTAGATTGCCTTTTCAAAGATTTTCTGCAGGGTTAGTCTAACAAAATATCCAATGTCTACTACAATAATTTCTTGTTCAATAACCAAACTAAACTCTATGTCTAGTTTAGTTATGGAAGATATTTTAACCTAAGCACCATGCTCAATTTAAAAATCTTTTAGAAATACCCATATGGTCATATGTAGTACTTCCAAACCAAAACTTACTATAGCAGACAAAAGTGACATGAAAGTACTTATAGAGATTTTATTCAAACAGGGATAAAAAGTATGATTGTTTGTATATATATTTTCTGTGAGCATGTCTTAAAAGTAGATGCAACCAATATTAGCAATATAAGATTTTCTAAATAAGCCCATTCCCCCAAGCTTGAATTTTGCAAGGAAAATTAAGTTTGGATGGATATAATTCAAATTGCACAATGATTGGTTGGACATACCTGGTGATGCTATTTATTCTCTTACTTCAATCCTGAAATGGTTAGTGACGAAAATAGCCATGGGAATATTTCACGATTCTATGTTTAATTCATGAGGGCATTATAAGGAAAGGTGCAACACATGTTATCTCTTAAAAAGTGTTTGTTTTTAGGACACAAACTTGTCCTTGGGAAACCTTCTGATTGTGCATTAAGCTGGTGAGGTGGTTTCCCTACAACACCAACCTTCAAGTACCTATTCAAGATTTTTACTACGAGATCTACAATACTTATGATAAACATATACATCTACAACCACCCTTTTAATGATTTTATGAATAGGTAGAATGAGGGGGTTAAAGATCTCGTGAGTGGTAATGCTAGAGAGACCAATTAATTCAGGGATTTTCTCATATAAGCATGGGTTTGATGAGGTGTTTACAATGTTGCTTTCACGCTCATCACTGATATGAATTCTAGGCTTTGCCTCATCTAAGTCATCCTCCAAACTTGGATGTTTCATGTTTATTAAAGAGATTGATTTAAGTTCACCGTTTAGGTCTAATCCAAGTTAAGACCATAAGGCTTCTTCCTTGTCTTTCCAATAAGATTTTTCAATGGCATCTGAATTCTCTATCCAATTCCTAATACATTTTAGCCATTTCCTTAGCTCTTCTTTGTTATCCATGTGGTCTTTATGACTCCTACGCATTGGGTGTTTTAATGGGTTTGCAGGGTCATTGTTGTAAGACTTAGGAGTGAGAGCATAAGAAGGATCATCAGGGTTAAGGATGGGTTGAAAGATGGGTTTAGAAGATATATTTAATGTGCACATAGAAGGGGAAAAGATAGAATTAACTCCTGGGTGGCTTGATTCTCCTTCTATGGCATCACTAAGCATGCCATCCTTATATTCTTCCCAATGTCTTATATCTTTAGGAGGAAAATGAAGATAAGGACACTTTTTCCAAGATGCCCTTCTGAGAAGATCTAATTTATATTGATTTGCAATCATTTTCATAGACTGGGTATCAATTTCTTCTTCCCACGAAGGTCTTGGATTTAGGTGTATTGATGATTTAGGGCAGATAGCTAAACCTTGGGATTGGAGTGGTTGTGATTTAACTACCAAAACTTTCTCTTCTTGATCGGGAGGTGATTCCTTCTCTACATCAGAGGGCTTAGAATTGGTTTGGACAATCTTTTCAAGCATGGGCCTTGCTTCAATTATAGGTAAATGAAGAAAAGCTCCTCCAAAGGCTAAATCAAGGGATTCCTTGGAATCGTTGGTAAGACCCAAATAAAAATATTGAAGAAGTACGGGGTCTGGAATACCAAGGTCAGGGCCAGATGTGATGAGTTCATTAAAACGATCCCATGATGTACTAAGAGATTCTTGTTCTAGTTGTCTAAAAGTTAGAACCTCTTCGAAGGCTGACTACTTTAAAGATAGGAAAGAAATGTAAACAAAATTATAGCATAATGTATCTCAATCTCCTTGCATACTTGCTATGGTTCGTCTATACCAATGTTTAGCTCTTCTGGCCAAAGAGAACGGAAACAACTTCTATCTTAAGGTATTATCTGACATGCCAGTGATACACAAGCATCCACAGATTTGCAAAAACTCCCATACGTGTGAGTATGGGTCTTCATCACCTTCTCCCGAGAAGGGTTTTTCCCGAATCAATTTTATGAAAGATGGGCTCAGCTCAAAGCCAGGTGTTAGGATAGGCTCTATAGATTCTGGTGGCATTAGGCTTGCCGGTTTAGCATATTGACAGATAGGAGTGGAATCCATGCTAAACAAAAAAGTAAAACAATAAGTTAAGCTAGACTCGAAGATAACTTAGAAACCGTTTCCCCAGCAACGGCGCCAGAAAGCTTGTTGGTATTTTTAACACACACAGAATAATCATAAAAAAAGATCCGCAAGCGCACAAATACCGTTTTAGCTTTCACCCGGAGGTTTTTTAATTATCGTACCCACAGGGAAACGTGTGAGACTAACTTCAATCTAACTCAACAAAAGTGGTGATAAATGTGTGGTGGTAACTGGGTGAAATGATAAAAGTGGTTTATGATAACTGAGCATAGCAACAAGGTTAGGATAAATAGGAGCATAGAGAGAATAACTAAGGGTCCTCTCTTTCTAACTTTGGGTAAACTATGTCATCTACTGATCAACTTTGGAAACATTAATCAGAGCAAGTAGAGTACAGGAACCTCACCCAAAAAGATATAACTATATCTTACTCTGACAATCGCGTCCTACCAAACCTATCAACGGGAGGTGGACTATAGAGGACTCAATAGGTCTGTCACACCTACGATCTACTCCCTCCGTCCCTTTTTAATTGTCACTTGCGTTTCCCAAGAAACAACTGCCGGCAATTTTAGTAAATAGTAAATATCATCGATTAGTATCATAATTAGTATCATCAGAAAGATCTTTGGATCTAGTTTTTTAACAAATTTATTTAGAGATATAAATATTGCACGTATTTTCTACAAATCAAATCAAATTTATAGCACGAACACCTAAAACGACGATTAATAAGGGACGGAGGGAGTACCACCGATCCAGAAGATTAGGAGGCATTAACGATTAACCCTAGCCTAAGCACCACGCCTACACTATGATTTAATACTCTACTCCATCTAGAACAGGAATAAAGCACTCAGAAGAGTCGCAAACCAGATGAACAATATAAACAAAGTAAACTTAGATCAGAAGATGATTACCAAAGAAATCTTAAAGACAAACTTATGAAGAACATGAATCCAACGAAGTACAAGCTGTAGAAGAAGCATCGACAGGTCGACACCTCCTTCAAACTCTTCCCTCTCTCTCTATCTCGCTATTTCTATTCATAAGACTAGATCTATGGAGAACTACTCTTCTCTTGATGGCTAGCTCTAGGAGGTAGATCCATTCGAGGGACCCCTCTCTTGATCCTAACAGAGGAATATGAATTAGGGTTTAGGGATGCCTCCAGCCAGGGGGGCAGGGGTCCCTTATATAGCCCGATAGGATGCATACGAGCTGTTTGATCAAACCGACTTCACGTATGGTGGAGATTGACCCTCAGAGGCGGTGGAGGAAGACTCCGGAAGGGGGGAGAACCTTCCCCTCATAGGGGGCCGGCCGGCCTGACAGGTGGGGCCGGGCGGCCCCACCTGGAAGCCTCTCGCACTCCGCTTTGCTCCGGTGTATTCTGGATCCTTCTAGAGTTGTGTAGCATATTCTTGAGTTGCGGATAATTCCGTGATGCATTTGATAATTAAGTCATTTTCTGCCGTTTTCTGGAATAGTCCCTGGAAATTGATAGATCACCAAAACTCATGGAAATTGTCAGATAAAACCCTAGACTTCTAGATATTCATGTGTTTCTCGTATCTATTGATCTATTAAATGTTGACGCTATCCACCGTCAACACCAAGCGTAGCGCCCAACTCTATTTGAACCTTGCTAGACGCCTAAACTAAAAACTTGAAGAACTAGAGCTCTACTTCTAATCTCTAGAAACCCAAACTTCTATCTACTCTTGACAAAGAAGCAGGAGGAATGAATTGGTTCCCTTCAGGAGGGGGGTCTGCCCCTTTATTTATAGCTCGGTGGAATGAACGTGTGCCGTTGGATCAAACCGACTTAACCATGGGCTGAGATGACTCCTCAGAGGCAGTGGAGGAAGCTTCCAGAAGATGGCGGCGTGAAACCCTAGTAGGGGGCCGACCGGGTAGGGGTGGGGCCGACCGGCCCCACCTGGCGGCTTCTGCAGGTCCCGTTGCTTCAGGTGTCTTCTAGATCCTTTCCACATCTTGATAGTGATCGTTGCCTTTGCGGTTAAGTTTCATAGTAAATATGCACTCTAATCCCTCTTTTAAGCTTTTCTGGATAATTTCTTGAAAAATAGACAATTCAACAAAACTCGTGGAATTTATCAATAATAACCCCTATGTTTCTACTATTGGTCCTTTTCAAGTAATAGTTGACGGTATAAAATTGGTACTTGATGACCATCAACAGTAATATGAACAGCTCGTCGGTTAGAAGCAGGAAGGTACTTATCTCCAGGAATATCAGCAGCCCAAGAGGAACGAATAACTGGCTCATTGGCTAGAGGTTTTTGGTAATGAGCAGCAGCTACCTTCTTTCTGGACTCAAGTGGAGGAGCCAATCGGCATCGTAGTACAACTTTCATATCATTCCATGTCCTGCAAGGTTCTTCACCTCTCATGAGGTGTGCTTTATGTAATTTCCGCCACCACAAATAAAGATTATCAGAAAATATCTTCTTAGCAAAGAATAGCTGCAAGTGTGGCTCGAGCCCACGACCTCATAAAAATCCTCCGTTGCATTTTCCCAATCATAGTAACCAACATTATAGGATATTAAATAAAGTGTTCACACACACTTAATTTTCTTGTTAGTAAGACTATAATCAGCCATTGGACAAACTTGAATACACCATGACCAACCTGGAAGCTCATACCACCTGATAAGGACACGCCAACGGTGCCCAAAATAATTTGCCCAATTTTTCACGGTGCAAAATTACAGCAACAAAATATTTATCAAGCAGCCTTTTTAGAGAATAAATAATGTAATCTGAATTTGTATTCGTTCAGGCTGTGCAATGCTAATAATGAACAGTAATGTAGCAGCTACTATTTTCAACTGTAATTAGCACTAGCCAATGGTCAGCCAAGCGACAGCAGGTCTTAACGATCCAGCAATATACGACCAGGTATGATCGGCAGCGTCTCCAATTTTGACAAAGTATGAACAAACAGAGGCATAGCACGTAGTTCACAGCAAGAACTCAATATCAAAATATCTAGAACTTTTTATCACCGGCAATCTCAGGAAGCCACGACCACAAATATCATTCCAAAACAATATAGGGTATATAACTCCACACTGATCGAATAACTCCAGAGAAATCAAATACGAGCAGTAGCAATAGTAGCAAGATAAGTTTGGCTTACACAAGATGCAATCCAAACTCTAGATAAATCCTCCACCCATGGCTACGACAAACCACGATCAGAAGAGAGGGAACTCCAAGAATTCCAAGCGATAGCAGCTCGATCACGCACTCCACACAAATCCATGAAAAATCCGGATCAGTCACCCCAACTAGGGTTCTCGAGCAGCGGCTCGACGAGAGATAAACTCTAAAAAAATAAAATCCAATCTAATCTAATGATGAGCCGATTCTAAGATTAAAAGGCTCATGGGCCTCGGCTGCACTAGACTAGAAGGCACGTATGCCTCGACCCCACTTTGGTCTCGGACAAAACTACAAACTGGTTTAGCCAAGACTCGTATGTACAGCACAAAACACAAGTGCAACTAAACGGACTCAATCAAAACTAATCAAGACCAAAAGCAAACAACGTCTCAACCTAACCTGATGGCTCCAAACCAAAATAAAATAATAAAATATTCTGGCCATGTTGCTAATCACACGATTAGAATATGTGTATCTCCATACTAGGCGCATTACGGAATTTGCTGAGTTGGAGGAGCTTCAATAATTTCATGGAAAATAGAGTTAGCAATAACATATTTTTTTAATGCTATATCATCCTTTCCTTCGAGCAATGTTGTATTTCCAAAATATATATTTGATGACAAGCCAGCAACAGTAAATCTATCCATCATGTTCTCGCTATATTTCTTATCAAAAATAATAGCCCCAAATTTAATATCAGAGGGTTTCAAAGAATTACTGGCTATTATATTTAAAATAATGCTAGACTTGCCTTTATGACTATCTTGATGAGCTATGGGCTTATCAAGAAAGTTGACCCAGGAAGGCCTATTATTCCTGTCTTAATAGGATGTCACATCTTTCCAGAGCTCATCTGTGATTTTGGCGTAAGTGTCAACATCATGTCCAAAATAATTTATGAAAAGATTTTAGAAGATCCTTTGTTGTACACAACCATACGTTTGCAGTTTGCATATCAGTCTATCTGCTACTCCAAAGGAGTTACTCCAAAGGAGTTTTGGAATAAGCTATTGTTCGAGTGGAACAATCCTATGTCCCAATTGACTTTGTAGTCATGGAGACTAGAGGAGATGAAAGAGCACCCATCATACTAGGCCGACCATTCCTATTTACCACTCAAGCCATCATCTATGCGGAACACGCCAAGTTGTGTTTTCCATCAAGAATAGGAAGGAGAAGTTCTCATTCAAGAACCGCATCCTCACAACTCCCGCATTCCCTAAAAGCCATACGAACAAGTTCAACAATCAGCCGAACCTAAGAAGAAGAAGAACAACAACAGAAGAAGGAGAAAGAACGAGCTCAGCCAGATTCTAGAAGAGACGGTTCAACTAATCAATTCTATCAACACCGAACATGACCACTTGTTAGCACCACCATACATTATCAAGAAAGAAGACCCAGGAGTCCCGACCATTGAGTGCACCATCAAGCAAATGATTTTTCCCAAGAACTTCTGTGACACTGGATCAGGGGTCAATATCATGTCAAAGGTAGCTTATAATTATTTATTTGGTGATGAACCATTATACCCAACCTATATAAGTTGCAGATGACGGACCTATCATCAAGATTCTCAGAAGGCATAGTGAAGAACGTCGCGGTAAAGATTAAAGACTATTACATACCCGCAGATTTTTGGTTCTTGACATGCGGGAAGATGATGATACACCGATCATTCTGGGAAGACCATTCCTTAATACCGCCAATGCAATTCTCTACATTAGATCTGGACACGTCCACTTCCATCTACCCACTGGAAAGGTACATTGCAATTTCAATAGTTACACTATCAGTAATTCATCCCAGAAGATGTGAAATAGAAGACGCTGATCCCATCATAGAGCAAACTTGCTCTCAAGAAAAGAAGGAGAGGACTATCCTGGTGAAGCCACAAGGTATATGGATCAATTCAATGAACAAGAAGCAACAGAACCTCATTGGAGCGAGTGGGACAAAGAAGCTGAAAGAATAGAGCAAATCGCTAAGCAAGAAGCAAGAGAAATACAAGAACAAAATCAGAGATGGTTGGAAGAGAATAAAGAGACATCATGGCAAGACGGAGAATTCACTGAGGCTTCCTCAGATAATGAACCCAACAAATAAGTACTCTTTCTTGCCTAGTCCTGTCGGTAGACTTTAAATTCCGCACCCTTCGCCATAAGGCATTATGGTAGTTATCTTTATCGTAATTCTTTTCTTAGCACTTAAATAGATAGATAAAAACAAAATAAAAATATATCAGTATTACATATTTATCTGCTTTATCATAAAACTATAAAACCCCATATGAACAAACTTGTGGTAAACCCATTAAGATATTTATTATGGTGACACAAAAATAAATTCTTATCGATTCCTTTTCATAATGAAAATAGAAAATCCCAAAAAGAGAAGAAATGAGAATCCTGTTAAAATCAAAAAGAAAGTTATATCTGCTCATTAAGAAATAATCAATTGCTCATTTTTAGCTGACCGCTAACCCTCATCACATTCGAGCCTCGAATTTTAGTTTTTCTTGTGGAGTACAATTTTGCATAATTACACTATGACTAATGAGTGAGACTAAGCTTGCTCTTAAAGATTATTCAAGCGAAATATGTCAAACATCTAGCTTAGGGGAGGCGCATCCCCTAGTTATCAGGTAATTATACCTATGCGATTTATCGAGTCCATCTGATAGTTATAAAATACTAAAAATTTGTGGGCACATGAAAGTCCACACCTGTTGAGTCTTTATGAGTCCTTAGTTAAATAAATAAAATTTAAAAATCAATAAAAAAAGTTTTAGTCAATCTTAGTTATAGAGTGTGCCTAGAGTCAACTATAAACTAGAAAATTTTGTCTTCGAAATGATGAATAGTTGCTTTGCTGGAATTCCTTTCAAGTACCTAGGTTTCAACATTAAGTTCTCCTAAGTTTTGGACACGATTGCTTTAACATGAGAATTTACTCTAAACCTAAAACTTGTGGAGACATATGCTTAAGCTAAGTCGAGGTGATTGATGGATACGATACAAGAGAGTCTGACCTGCTATCTACCTTATTCCTAACGATGCTAAGTTCTGGAGATTTATCTTCTGAAAATTCAAAACCTTATATGATGAGCTCTTGAATGACAAAATTGAAATCCTACTAAAGCCATATATGATACATATTAATAATAGGAAACCTTTACTCATTAAATGTTGCTTGTCTTGTATTGAGTTTGATTAACCTTTGTTGTATACCTTATGAGAGTCTCGTTATGCTTGTAAAATCAAGATCACACACACTCCATCTATATATGTATTACTCTTACCCTGAGAGTAAGCGCAACCACTTTCCATTTTTATCCACATCCACCTTAAAATGTTTTTCTCCTATACTGGGAGTAAACACGCAAAAATAAATATGAACCCATAGGACAGCCCTTGTTTAATTGCTCTAAGTTCTTAATTGTTATCTCTTCAATCATTATTGTGTCCAAAGGATGCATGTGGCTATGCAAAAGTATTGAAAAAAGGGGAGTAAAAGAGGGACAAGTGTCCCAGCAATCAAAACAATAGGTACTTAGATGCCCGCCTCCTTGTCTAAAAAAAGAAAAAGAAAAAAGAAGAAGAAGGAATAAAGATAGCCCATGTTCTCCTAGTACGTCTCAAGATCTAAGAAAGAAGAGAGACTCATTTTATAAGAGAAAAAGTAGAATTAGGATTAGCCACCATATATAAATACACTTATCCACCATATTCCATACACATGCACATCTTGATTTAATTGTATGACTTGATTCTCTATGGATCCATTATTTGACTTTGCAATATATGAATTGTAAGTATGTTTATCCTTGTTTTAATGCCACTCCTATAAACTCCACTATAATCCTTAGCTATAGAAAGGCATAACATTATAGCTATAGGAAGGCATAACATCATTGATGCCTTAGTGAGATCCATAAATACTACTCCCTCCGTCCCTATTTAGATGTCGCTGTGGGATACGTGCCACAAGTTTGATTTGATTTATAGAAAATACGTATAATATTTATATCTCCAAATAATTTTGTTAAAAAACTAGATCTAAAGATCTTTCCGAGGATACTAATTATGGTACTAATCGATGATATTTATTATTTATTAAAATTGCTGGTATTTGTTTCTTGGGAAACGAAGCGACAAGTATTTAGGGACGGAGGGAGTACATACTTTGAGAGACTTGAGGGTGTTATACAATTAAACTCTGAGTTTTATTGCGAAAACTTACAAAACTCTAGAACATTAGTTGAGTAAAGAATTTGAGACATAGTGCTTGACTTGATTGTTCTGTCTTTTAATTACTCAAGACCCACGTGAAGGCTAAAAGCTCTATAGTTAAAGGTAATACGGGTGAGTTTGAAAGTTAGAGCAGTTTTGTCTAATCCAGAGGAAAATTTTTGTTTCAGAGCATGTGTACTTGTTTAGATATAAAAGCATTGTAGCAACTCCTGATCTGACTCTTTGGTTTTACTAAGGGACTAGCAAAAGGTAAGCTTGGGGGAGTTGTTGATGGTGGATACCGTCAACTTTTTATATATCAAGAGGCATGAGAAATACATCAATATCTAGAAGGCTTGGGTTTTATCTAACATTTTCCACGAGTTTTGGTGATTTACCAATTTTTAGGGATTAATCCAGAAAACAGCAAAAAAGGGGCTTAACTACAAAACTACACCACAGAATTATGCGCAACTCAGGAATACGCCAAACTACTCTAGAAGGATCAAGAAGACACCGGAGCGAAGGGGAGGCAGAGCTGCCGCCAGGTGGGACCGGCCGGCACCCTATGTGGGACCCACCTGTCATCTTCCGCGAGCATCTTCCACCGCCTTTGAGGATCAATCTCAGCCCTACGTGAAGTCAGTTTGATCAAACGGTCGTCGTGCATCCCACTGGGCTATATAAACAGGGCCAGACCCCCTAAAACCCTAATTCATTCAATACCTCATTCAGTCATCTGATTATCAAGTCATCTAGAGTTTAGAAGCTCTAGTTCATTCAGAGCCTCTCTAGTTTATAGTTTAGCCTAGTTAGATCTAGATTGGAGGAAGTCAAGTTCTTCAGCAAGCTTGGATCCCCGAAGTTGTCAAGAAGAGAAGAATTTGTTATAGTTCTAAAGTTCTTTTCTGTCTTATTTTAATATATGTATTTGTACGATTATTACTAGCAACAATGTTCTTCATCATTATGTTCTTGATTACATTGTTCATTGTCTACTTTAATACGTCTAGTATAGTTAGTCCATTATTATATTTATGCACTGGTTCGTATAGCGCTCATCTATTCAATTGTATGGTGAGTGGTAGGCAATATGTAGATGTGATGTCTATATGCTTTTCTTATCTGTGAATATCCCAAGTTGTACCGGGTAGTGAGGTAGATCGTGGATATGACAGATCCATTGAGTCCTTTGTAGGCCTCCCCCGTACGGTGGATTGGTAGAGTAGGACTATCAGGTTAAGAGTATAATTACATAGATGAGGTTTCTGTACTCATGTTTTCCTGTACATTGCTCCGATGTGTTTGGAAATTATGGTAGTATTACTTAACGATGATTGTTAGACATACTTGCACTAGTTGACGTAGCTTTGACTGTATCTAGAATATTTAGGAGTTATTTCTCTATATTTGGGTTGGACAATGTTAACATGCTAGATTGCTCTGAGTGAATTAGTAGTATTATATCATGACTGACCATGTTTATCATTTATCGTTTATCTATTTATCTTGTGATACCTTCCTGTTTTGAGGAGAGTTTGACATTTGCTACATCTCTTATTCACTGCATACAAGTGTTATCAATACTATAGATTAGCTGTTTAGCAATGCCTTCCCAGAGGTAGAATATAAATGACAACCTGGTAATACTCTAGGTAAAATGCTACAATGGTATAATTATATGTCCGCTTGCAGAATCATTCTTAGTTTATATATCCTTTATTTATTTCTGCCTAGTCACATAAAATAATAGATTAGATTAATACCAATAATTATTCCTAGCCATATAATTAGGGATGACAACCTAGTTTCATGCTTAGGAGTAAAAGATAAGAGATAGGTATCTAGTTGCTAAAGACAAGTTAATCAGTACCATACATCTTATAGCGTTATTATCTTAATGACACTATGAGATGCCAACACAAGTTCAAAGGGAACTCACAATGTTTGTCAGGCATTGGTGACACAGTTGGACTATGGATGGACTCAACTTAGGGAGATCAGCCTTAATCAAATTCCCTAAGTTGTTTGAATATGTGGGCAACAAAAATATGTCAGTCAAGCAGGTGCTGGCCACTGAGAAGTTGTTGGATCTCTCCAGACTGCCTATGTCGAGGCCAACATACAACCAGTTTCTAAGTTTCAAAGATGAGCTGCAAAATTTAGCAGGTGCTTTAGATCAAACTGATAATTGGATTTGCACATGGACTAGTGGACTGTATACTTCTATGAGATATTATAAGCAGCAATTTGTAGATATTTTTCCCCCAAAGACCATCTTGTTGGATCTAGAAATCTAACTCCATGTCCAAGATCAAATTTTTTGCTTGGCTGTTACTAGTAGATAGATTGAACACCAGAAATATGTTGAAGAAAAGGCACAAGCATCTTGAAGAAGAATACCTCTATGTAATGTGTCAAAATCAGGTGGAAGAAACTTCAAACCATTTATTCTTTGAATGTCCAGCAGCAATAGCGAGATGGTTTGCTTTAGGCATACAATGGGATCAGCAGGATAATATATATGACATGCTCATTCAGAAGAAACAAAATTTTGGAGGGCCATACTTTATGGATTTCTTCATGATTGCTGCTTGGAGTATTTAGATGGAGCGCAATGACTTTATTTTCAATCACAAGCCACCTTCTTTGGATAGCTGGAAGCGGCGCTTCAAAATTGAAGTTAAACTTCATCTTTTCAGAGTTCCCAGTGATTCTAGAAGTTTAATCATGAATTGGATCAATTCCTTGTAAAGTTGCAATCTCCTCCCCTGCCTAGTAGCCTTGCTCTTCCTTGCTTTAGCTTTGTATCGCTCTAGCTATTATTTCCTTTTCTCTCTGCTCAAATTATCTCCCTGCTAACTATTGTTTTAAACGTTTTTTTTTTTTTTTAAATATATTCCTGGGGGGCTTCGCCCAACAGTTTTCTTCAAAAAAAATTCAGACTTCATGAACAAATGATGTATAGGTATAAGTTGTGTCTAGTAGTACGAAGGAACAAGTTCCAATATAATTATTATATAAATAAACCAACCAAGACCGAAGAATAGGTGTCCAATCATTTATACCACTATGGGACAGTATGACGATGGAGTATTTGGCTAAGCTGAACCTTTGTCACGGTGTCTGGCGAGTTCTTTTTTATTATTACGGTAATGCTATGCATCTCACGTCCGTCCAAAACTTCGAGTCCGGACGTGGCGCTTGCCTACTGGGCCGCCCACCGCTCCTTCCACTGACCGCGGCCTTATCTCCTCGTCTCCTCCGCCCGCTCCCTCGTTTATCCGCCCGTGCCTCCGGCTCTTCTCGCCCTCTTCTCCAGTCCTCTGGCTACTCCCATTCTCTCGCGGTGCTCGTGCGCTGCCGCCTCTCCCTCCCTCCGCGACCTCCATGCCGTGAAGGCAGCGGCTTCCGGCGAGCCGCCCCTCCCTCTCTTCCTCTGTCCCTCCCTTCGCTCGGTAAGATATGGTCTAGCGCCCCTGCGCCATGCTCCGAGGAAAGTGAGGGGGCACCGCGCTCGAAGGTGAGGGAGAAGGCACCACGCCTCCTTTGCTGCTGCCACTAGTACTTCATCTCCTCTAGATGGAGAGCGGCAGCAGCATCGCTAGGCACTGGATCCCATGGCCGGTAGGTGGAAAGGAATCTGGATCTGAGACACCCCTCCCCCTCTTTCCCTCTTTTGGATCTCGATCTGGTCTCTCCTCTTCCTCTCCCCTCCACCTCCTCTTTCTCCTTACTCCTCTCCTCCTCTCGATCTAAGCTTTTGATGGTGGTTAGAGTTTGTGGCGATTCACATCTACACGCAATAGATGATGCGAAATGCTTTTTGCATGAATTCTCTGATGTTGCAGTATCTATTTTTGCGATGTTTCAATAGTTTTTCTCCATTGTTGTTTTGCAGCAGCATCCCCCATGTTTCCCGACGTTTTATTAGTATCGCTTTTGTTGTTTCAGTGACTTCTTCTATTTGTTGCAGTAGCTCTTCTCTTTTGTTGCAGTAGCTCTTCTCTTTTGTTGCAGTAGCTTCTTTCTCATTTGTTGCAGTAGCTTCTTCTTCTTGTTGCAGTAGCTTCTTCTTCTTTGTTGCAGTAGTTTCTTCTTCTTTGTTGCATTAGCTTCTTCTCCTTGTTGAAGTAGCTTCTTTCTCCTTTGTTGCAGTAGTTTCTTCTCCTTTATTGAAGTTTCAGAATATGCATGTTGCAGTAGGTGTTTCACCCTTATTTTTGAGTAGTTGTCTAGTTGTTGTTGGATTAATTTCATGCTTGCATCAGTTTCTGCATGTCGCAGTTGGTGTTTGGTCTTGTTTTCAGTTGTTGTCTAGTTGTTGCAGTAGTTTCATGCATTTGATGCAGTAGGTGTTCGTTGTCTGTTAAGCTTTTCAATTTTTCAATGTTACAAGAGGTGCTTCGCTGTTGTTTCAGTAGGTGTTGAGTTGTTGTTTGAGTAGTTTTCATGTTTTGGTACAGTTGGTATTTGAGTGTTGTTGCATTGGCAATGGTGTTTCGGTGTTGTTACAGCGTGTTTCTTCACCATACTGTCACAGCCGACATGGGATGGGGGTGTTGACCTGGGGGTGGGTTCTAGGGGTGCGCTGGTGGCGAGGGGCGAGGTGCTCATGTCGGTGAGGGATTTGGGGGGGGGGGTCGATTCGTGCGCATGGGGGTGCCATGCGAGTTGTGGGGTGCGGGGGCTCGGATTGGGGGTAGGGTCGATTCATGTGCGTGGGGGTGCCATGCGAGGTGCGGGGGTACGGGGCTCGGGGGGCAAGGGAGTCGTTTTTTTTTTTTTTTTCGATTGAGTGGGGGGCGCGGTCGGAAAAAAGCATCGGTGTCCGAATGCACTCGCACGCCACGGACGTCCGGCGTTGGTGTTACCGTTATTATTATTACTACTAATGCAGCCCAAGGGACACGCCGGTCAAATCGTTTTTCACTCGGCCAGACTAGTCTGCCCATTTCTTTCTAGAAATGAAAAAAATGTCCCTACAAGGAATTAAATCCCGAACATCCATGTTCATCCATTCTACCTTCCAACTGGCTACTCCTTTTATACCCATAAAATTTGAAGTTTTGGATAAGGACATGGTTTTCGAAATCTAACTTTATCCAATATTTTTTATTAAAATATATAAGAAAAACTAAAAATAAAATTACTTTTATAAAAGTAGATTTCAAGTTGAATCTATATATATAAGTTTCACCTTTTCAAAATATTTTAAAAGTTATTGATAATTTATGTTTCTAATATTTGACTAAAATCTTATAAAAACGTCAAGTTTTATGGATATGGAGGGTGTATATATTAGTGCGTTCGCTGCGATGTCAACTTAAATTGCTTTTGACTAGTTTTTTTATTTGTCTTGATATGAACGGATACCGGTAGTAATTATTTTTTTTTTTTCCTAGTGAAATGTGAAACATGCAGCCACTACAGGTGGGAAGGCTTCCCGTCGGCATAAACAGATACCAGTAGTAATTATTTTTTTGTTTTTCTAGTGAAACTAGTATAGGACCCGTGCTAACACTACAATAGTGTCTAAAAAAATAAATCATAAAACTAATAAATAAATCGACTAACAAAAGAAACACAAATACAAATAACTAACATTGACACTATGGTATGTATAGCCGAAATAATTCCCTCTGAAAAAATCCAGTTATATAACCTAGAGAAATAAACATGTCCCACAAAAGAAAATAGCATAGTAAAATCCCTATCCATGGGAAGATTTGGGCACTCTAAGCACCCCGTGCTACTGTGGTCCAATGACGACGTGCCGCGTGTCGCATTCATTTTACGCGAGGCCACAAAAAACATTAGGTTACCTTTACGAGATTTCGCACGACGCACATCAATTATATGCACCCGGCAATAGTGTTGTGTCTCTCTTCCTTCCGTTGGTAGTATTGCCTCTTTCTTCGGCTCCTCAAGCACTGATGTTTAGCCGTATCACACTCATAGCTCCGCGTCCAGTGACAAGCCATAGCTGGAAGACATCCAGACACCATGCCAAGCATGATGGGCACCATCCCCGAGGGTGTCTCGACTCCACCTGCACTATCTTAACATGCATCTGATGTCTCAAGAGTTGAGAGTTAATATATTCTTTCCTCTATTTTCGTTGAACTAATGGCAAGTAAACCAATCTTGATTGTCAATTGTCATTGCTGCTATCTTTCTTTACCTTTTTCGTTTTTCTTGAACTACTAACGACAATATTGTGTCTAATGTGTTGTTTTCAAAAAATATATTGTGTCTAATGTGCTGCCAATACAATTGATACCAATAGTAGCCATAATACACTGAAATAGTTGCAGATTATGTAATTATCTTCAGCAAAATCAGTGGCAGTCAAAAATTGTACTTTGTTATTTCATCCTTATAATAATATTACTTTGTTATTTCATCCTTATAATAATATACATGATGGGAAGCATGCCTTCTGAAGTCTGCTATGATGAAAACACAAGTTAATATATTTTTTCCCATTTGCAATCGCAAAAGTAAAAAATCGGCTGTCATCCACTATGCGTGTTAAGTAGCTTGATGTGTGTTAAATTTCTATTTAGCCATACCTGTTGTGTCAATCTTTACAAAATAATTGCAGACCAACCATGGAAACAAATGAGTAATGTTCATCATTAAACTCTATAGAGTGGTGAAATATGTCGTTGTCCATAGAGTTTTCACCATTGATCTGTTATGAATGGAATTAATTGGTGTCTTGGTATTCTAACCTGCAGTTTCTGGCGCGGCAAAGTGCGCCTTTTATCCTAGTCTAGATACTCATCTTTAAAAGCTGCAACTCTTAGAATCCATGCCAGTCAATTTTTTTTAACTTTAACCAGTTTATAGAAAAAACATCAATATCTAGATGTAAAATAAATATCTTATGAATGTATGAACATTGTATGATAAATTTAATGGTACTAATTTACTACCATATATCTTAGTGATTTTTTAAAAATTCGGTCAAAATTTAAAAAATTTGACTTAAAATAACTCTAGAGGTAAGCAAAAGAGTTAAACATTTCCCTAAAAAAAAAAGAGTTAAACATGCAGCCACCTGCGGTGGGAAGGCTTCCCGTCGCTCTAATCAAACCCCACCCAAATCTCTCACACTGCTCCTCTCTCCTCCCCACCCTGCCATCCCTCGTTACCTTACCCTCGCCCGTTTCGTCGCGAATCTCCCTTGCTCTCGCACGCGACACGAACGCCCGAGCGCGTGAAGGTACGCGGAAGCAAGGGAGAGGATTCTCCGAAGCGGCGGGCGAGGTGGCGGCAGCGACGTTGTGGGAGATGGCGGCTGGCGGTAGGGTTTCAATCCCATCAGGGGCGCGGCGCACGGTCGCGGACATCAAGGAGATCGCCGGCGGCCACACCGATGAGGAGGTCTACGCCATGCTCCGCGAGTGCAACATGGATCCCAACGAGACCGCTCAGAGGCTCCTCCTCGAAGGTCCGCTCTGCTTGTCTAGATTTCGTCGTTTGATCCAATTTCCTGGTCCATGAGGCTGGAGCGTGATGGGCGTGGGGCGTGCAAGGTTGAGTCCGCGGGTGCTTTTCGATTCGCTCTAGGCTTTCCTTGATTCAGTTCTAGGAGGGTACGGAGAGGTTTGCGTCACTGTATGGGTTTGCATGGGTTGGCATTTTAGGGTCTTGGGAAATTCAGCTGGCTGCCTGAGGGAAGCATCTGCTCACCATTTTACGCTTTGTCTCAATCACGATGTGTGCTGTTATGTATTCATGATGGATAATGGAAAATGCGTACCATTTTACTAGCACTTTACCTTCTGATATATTTATAAAGGTTTAAAATTATCAAGGTTAATGCTGCTATTTATAGCGAAGCAATTAGTAATCTGATATTTAAATTCTTGTAGAAATTCATGCTATTTGTGTTATTAATTATGGTTTGGCTTGGTGTTTCAATATGTCTAACGGTGATAGTATTTGCTCACTGTCTGTCTGCCTGAATGGCGCCATCCAGTGGTACAAGTTGTTGAATCCAATTTTGTGTTTGAGCATGAGGAAAATGCACCGGCGGTAACTCAAGTTGGCAGGAGATACCGCTTAGGTACCCTAGCTTTGAACAGTTGATTTTCGGGTACCACAACTTGGCTCAAGGTGTCATCTAGGTCCCCGAACTTTCAAAGTGATCACTACAGATACCTAAACTTGGCAGAGGGTATCATCTAGGTACCAAATACTGTAGCTAATTCGGCACAGAATTTTTAAAAAGAAAATCTAATTTCAGGGTACCGTAGCTACAATCCATAAAATATTCCAAAAATTGAATCTTTTTTATAAAATCTCGAATGAAGCTGATTTTTATATAGAAATTGTAGCTCTCGATGAGATCTATAATTTTTTAGTTTTGAGTTTTTTAATTTGACGTCGTTAAGATGCTCAAAAAAAATTTAAATAATTTTTCACCGTAATTTTAATCGGCGCTACAACTTTCATATAGTATCTCTATTTGAAAATCATATGATTTTTTCGAAGCGACCTTCCTTCCTATATACTATCAAATTTTTTTTTGAGATACTTTCTATATGAAAACTAAAAAATTGTAGATCTCATGACGCTACAATTTCTATAAAAAATTAGCTTCATTCGAGATTTTATAAAAAAGATTCAATTTTTGGAATATTTTATGGATTGTAGCTACGGTACCTCGAAATTAGATTTTCTTTTTAAAAATTCTGTGCGAATTAGCTACAGTATTTGGTACCTAGATGATACCCTCCGCCAAGTTTAGGTATCTCAGTGATCACTTTGAAAGTTCGGGGACCTAGATGACACCTTGAGTCAAGTTGTGGTACCCGAAAAATCAACTGCTCAAAGCTAGGGTACCTAAGCGGTATCTCCTGCCAACTTGAGTTACCGCCGGTGCATTTTCCTCTTTGAGCATAGACAATCTGTCTATGTCTATTGCCAACTTTTTGAAGTTTATATTTTCTTACCCTTCATTACCTCTAATGATCTGATAAACTAAAGGGGTGTTTAGTTTAAGAGATGGGATAGTTCATCATCTTTACTCCTCACTTTTTAGCATGGTTTCTACAATGGAATTGGTTAATGCATCATGACCACATTCCTTAGAAGAAAACAATTAGTTTAAGCTTGAAACATGGAGTAATTCGACCAAATCTCATGGATTGACAAATGGTGCACCATTTCATTTAGGGTGGCGTGGTTCCTTAGACAAATACCCCTAAGGCCTTTTTTGGTTGCACACAAATACACCCTAATCCATACGGTTTGGAAGGGATTGAGGTGGAATTTGAACTAAAATACACCTCAATCCCTCCCAAACCGTATGGATTGAGGTGTATTTGTGTGCAGCCAAATAAGGCCTAAAAGTGGGGGGAATTGAGGAAAAAGGGTTTTATTTCCCTTGTGTGCTGCCTTTTGGATGTGCAAATAAGAAATAAACTCATACGTTAATTATACCTATAATATGGTATTAAAATTGGTAGAGTCTACACAAAAATTAACATTTACTTTCACTTTTTCGTTGTTGTATCATCATCAATGCATAATGCACACGTGAAATACTTGAGTCAAGATTTTTTTTATCAACTAGTCTAGAAATGATTCTGGTGGACATTTGAACATATGTTTGGTTTACAGTCGCTATATGTTTTCACTAGTATATTAATGCAAGTGGAAATAATTGCTATGGGAGCCTATACTGGTCTATGTCCATGTTAGTATCCTTGTACTTTGTTTTATGCTTCGTTTTGTCTCTGCATGTGTTTATGTGATTATTCAAGTATTGTAATGCCTGTGACTCAACTTGAATTGCTTTTTCAATTTTAAATTTCAGATACCTTTCATGAGGTGAAAAGGAAGCGCGACAAGAAAAAGGAGGTAGGGTGATCTTTCCACCTATCCCTGTTCTTTTCTCTTTCGAAGTATATTCATCACTAGTCATGATTTATGCTCCAAGTCATTGGAGCTAATAATTCAAAATGAAATAACTTATTGCTTGAAGCTAGGTTTAATAATGGCAATTTGTCTACATTCTTTAGTACTGCATATGTATTATAAGAATATAATCTCCAATATCCGTGTTATTTTGTTTTTTTTATTGCATCAAGTTATTTTGAGGTCACAAACTCATTACATGGGCTTGCTTTGGTATTGCATATGTATTATGAATTTTCATTATTTGGTTGAGCGTCATTCAGATAATTGGGTATAGGCCTTTTTCTTTTCTGATCTATAATGGAGAAGGGAATATTGCTGGCCTGATTTGGAACATGTTGCTACACTTCTGGCAACTGCTTTTGCCCAACAGTTTGAGAAATAAGCAGAACACATCAACCTCAAACATACCTGCTTGAATGGTGGGTGCATTCAAAGTATAATGTGTTTGAAGGTTTAATCACTAAAGTATTACTGAAAACAACACTCAGGCTTAAATAGTATTGTTACATTATTGTTAATGTCTGACCTTATTTTTTCAATTTTTTCAGTAAATATATTCTAAAGCATCTAAATCATGCACATTGCATTAATTTCCTCAGATTTGACTTTTACAACACTGTGACTAGTTATTCTGATTACTCATTTGAAAATTGGCAGACAATCTGAAACAATAAGTTAGATAATATTGAGAACATGTGAATGGAGGCCCTGGGCAATACTGATATAGAGTAGGCTTCAGCATGAATTCCACAGCAATCCCCTTCTAAACAATCGCCAAGGTGCATATTAGCTTACTCCTATTTGCATTAAGTAACACATAAACATGGATTATTTAATGTAGCCTTCTTTGGCTCAGTAATGTTTCAGTTCGGAATTACAGAACTTTCAACGACTAGTATAGTGCCCTTGCTAACGCTACGGCTTTTTTTAGAGGATGCATATGACAACAAAGAACGACGGTATTTTTTTTTCTAAGACTGAAGAATGAAAAACGACAACATTTTTCTTCCAAGATTGAAAAAGAAATCACCAGAGCAATGAAAGGATATTTATTCCAAGATTTCATCATACTCAATACTGTGGAAACAAAATATTAAAATTGGTAACATTTTTAAGTTTGCTTTCCTGCACGCCATTAGGCTTCAACCGCAATTACGCATCACCAGGATACAATCGTACAAAAAAATGTGTTGTGTTCATCAGCAGATTTCCAATGAGGTAACAATTGACTTAAAGTATAACCCCTAAGGGCTACAAATTCATTTTCTTCTCACTGCTGGAAATATAGAAGAATAAAGCTCGACGTTCCAAAAAGTCAGAAACAACACATTACACATTCCTTTTAACTGACGGGAGAACTACATTCATTAACTAAATTAACAAGAATCATACAAGACTCTTATCGGTTTTCCTTCACGGCATGAAGCACATCAAACTGCTGTTGATGCCATCACCTAAGACGAAGTCCAAGCATTCCATCAGGTCACCCCATTCCTCTAGGGGATCCTTTTCAGCCATGCCACCAGTAGCTCCATTTGGGATACTAAAAATATATATAGTGTTAGTTTCCACAATGGCTAAAGAGTAGCATAGGTAAACATATTGTAGATGGCATATTTTTCTATCACAAATTCACATTTTAGCTAATGATTCAGAAATATCCCTACCTAGCAGTTTGCTCCTTCATTCAGAATCAATATAGTGTCAGGGGAAAAAGGTCAAGATGTGTAAAGTAGATGGAGACATGTAGTCACCATGAACATGCAAAATGCAAGTCTTGCCTAAGAAAACACAGATAAAGAGTGAGCAAATGTGCACAGGCCCGTAGTGAGCAAATGTGCACAGGCCCGTAGTGAGCAAATTGTGACACATGTTGTTTTGATTTCCTTCAAAGATAGTCTTGGAATATCCTACAAGCAACAGGCAGTACTAAGATGATTAAAAAACATCAGTTCATCAGGTCAAGCTGGAGCAAGCACCTTAAACATAGTTGTCATGCTAGCTCCTATTGTCTAAGATTTGATTGTACAGGTATCATTTAGCAGTTCAATTACCACCAGCTAAAATTGTGATTACTATTTATCTACACATAAATTACCAAGAAGCAAAACACTTATCCAGAAACATAAACTGGAGAATTCACAAAAAGACATAAATAAAATCTTAAAAACGTTAACAACAACCATAAATGCAAGGACCTTACCTATTTGTCCCGACACAATCATCCAAAGGCAAAGAAAGAATATGATCATAAGAATCCCACGCACTAAGCACCAAGCCGCTTAGTTTAATCACCATATGAGATGTGATGAAATAATTATGAATTGAAAAAAATTACACACTTACCATATGAGATGTGGCATGCCAACGACCAGACCAAGCAATCTAACGCATGCCAAAGATCTCTCCAAAAAAACCCACATCCCAGTCCTTGCAATTGCATCGTTATGGTATTTCATCTCTCCCTGGAGAGAATCAGGGAGTGCTCCATCTAAGGGGATCAGGGAGGACAACATGGAACAGCAGGGAAGAGAAATCACGAAGGATCAAGGGTGCTGACCTTGGCAGTTGAGGTCTCGAGGTAGATCGAGATCGATGGAGCGCAGAAGAGTTGTAGATAGAGTCGGCCAGGGGGCCGCGGGGCAGGCCACGGCGAAGGCCCGAGCAGCCGCGCCCCCAGCCAAGGTGGACGGCATCATGGCTGCGACTCCAGCCGGCGGGGAAGGAGCAGCGGCGGCCGTTCCTTGCGTGTTTGTGCTTGGGAGGAAGGGAGCAGTGATGATGGTTGGGAAGCATGAAGTGTCACCACCGGTGGTGGTGGGGCATGACTCCACGGAGGCCGAGGAAGCTGCGGGTGCCAGTGACAGCCTCTCGTGCTGCAGTGACCGAAGACGACGACGCCTCCCCGGAGACCGGCGGCTGCCCTGTGCCTGAGCCTGCGTCGCGGAGGTAGATCCAATGCGTGGAGCAGCCGTGCCCTTTGCCCAAACCTTGGGCCGACTGCATTTTCCAACTGAAATGAAAAATGACAACCGAAATAGAATTGTACATCCAAATGACAATGCGACTTGTGACCTATTGTTAAATACCAACAAATACCTTAGTCATTTTGGCCTTGACTAACAAAAAATTGCATAGGTAACGTTTAGCTGTAACTATGTCGAAGGTGGGCTAACAATTGGGATAGTAAACTGATAGGAACTACTCCCTCCGTCACATGGACTTTGTCGTTAAAAAACCGTGCCCCCTCACAAACACGGATTTCAAGCGACAAACTCCATGGGACGGAGGGAGTATGGTACTGATATGTACTGAGAAATTTTATATTTCCCTTTTGACATTTCACAAAATACAAGATGCTATATATATACTCCATCTTGAAGAAATATAGAATGCATCATCCAATTACTATAGGACATAGCAGCATCATTTTTACCAACAACTAATTGTAAAGCAATCCAACTGGACCAGCTGCAAGTTGCAGTTCACCTCGTTCTGTGTGTTGCTGACTGAATCTTGCAAGCAATGCAACTTCTTGTATATGAATGCAGTTCAATCAAAGTAGGTGAACGGGCATGTATTGTACACAAATTATTTATGTGGCTTGCAATTCTTTACCGTTCTTGAACAGTGGATCATGTAGCTAACAAGAATTACCACACACATCAAACTACAGCCAAGTTGATGAACACATCCTAGTCTTTTCTGCTTTTAGGAGATAAAGTATGCCTCACTATCCTTCTAAAACTTGTGACTGCAGTTTGAAATAGGTAAACTATGATACCAAGCAGAGTCAATCAATTGAACAAGTATAAAAACATACCTGAAATGCAAATCTTAACCAAGCACTTATCTGTCCCATCTAAAATAGGAAATGTGAAGCAAATCTTAACCAAGCACTTATCTTAACCAAGCCTTTGTCTGACAGATCAATAATATATTTAGAGAACTCCAAATAAGCACACAAATGGATAGCAACTGAACATATTCAGAGACCGTGAATAAGCAGTGAAGCACACATATGAATAAGCAGTGAAGCACACATCTCTACTATAATGGAATCTGAATAAGCACACATGGTGTTTAGGATTCCTGTACACTGGCAGACTTTATTTTTTATTAAATATATATATAGCGTAGGCCATCAGAATACATGATAGCTATTTGAATTGTTTGATGACTATAACTCCTCAACCTTTACTTTTTCATTTGATCTGTATAGTAACGCACAGGCATTTGCTAACTCAGAAAATAAATTGGCCAATATAAAAAACCTTAATAATCAGGGTGCAGATTTATTACCAGAAAAGGCAACAAAAAACTTGAGTTCTCAGTTTCAGGTTGATACAGTCAAAGAAAAAGTAGCTTTGCATAAAATAGAGATTGATAGTCCGCCAATATAAAAACGATTAGTCGTCGTCCAGGACGATTAATCTCCCCTGCCCGGTCGTTCCCTACATATGGGGACTGATATATACCATATATATATGTTATATAGTTATATACAATATACATTATACCATATATATATTTATACATTAGTATACTACATGTTCTAGGCTCTACTGCTCTAGATAGATAGGTAAGCTGGCCACTTACCTGGCTGTTGCTGCTAAACTGATGGACCTGTGCACCCGCAGAGCCCTTTCTTGCCTTGCAGAGTCTTGCTGTTGCTGCAGGTTGATACAGTCGTGAGGCACCAAAGTCCTCCCTTGCACAGTTGGACCTGTGCACCCAGGCCTATGAAGCCCTTTCGCTTGCTGCTGCAGAGCCCTTTCTTGCCATGCAGTCCTCCCTTGCACAGTTGGACCTGTGCACCCGCTGGATCTGCAGGCCTAAAAAGGAGAGAGGGATGGAAGGGAGGAGCAGCTCTGCAGAACTGCAGCAATGGAGGAACACAGAAGAGTGAGAGGCTGAGGGGTGAAGGGTATATCAATAAGAGAAACCCTAATGGGCTTGGGCCAAAACTGGCTGGTTTGAAGGACGATTAATCGCGATAAATTTCTGGACGGTCTGATCGAGTCGAAAGCCCTGGGCGAGATATTAATCTGTAATCGCGATTAATCGACAAAACATTGCCGCAGAACACACCATCTGTGGTTTGAAGTAAAGTTCTGTGTGACACAAAAATAAGACCTTCATATTATTTCATTACTACTCCCTCCACTGCACAACAGAAATCCAAAGCCGTTATCCATGCATAGACCACTGCACCAAGCCTAATAAAAAATGGATGATAAATCATAGAAGAGGCAATAGAAGATGTTTCATTCCATAGGAAACCATACGCACAACTCCACTGTTACAGAAATCGAGCAATTAACCTGAATGAACAAACTTGTTATCAGGAAGAAAATGGAGGGGAGAATCGGAGGGGAGCTGCTCACCAAGCGCTGGGGCTGCAGCCGTCCGTGACGCCGGTAGCCGGGGATGGGTCGGTCGAGTTGGGAGCCGTGGCTGTTCGTGGACGCCGGTCACCGGGGGGCGGAGCAGTCGAGCTAGGAGCCTGTGAACGGGGCTGGGGTGGTGGGGCCGCCGGAGAGGAGTCCGGTGATGGCCATGGGGCTTGAGGTCAAGGGATCCAGCGCTGCCGGGGCTAGAAGCTTGCCGATCTCTAGGTTTAGGGTTTGGTTCAAGCGAGCAGCCGCGCGGATTCACAAATCGCGAGCGTGAAGCGCCGCGGGTTGCAATGACCTCTCGCCGTCGGGCGTGAAGAGGAGGGTGTGAGTGGGGCAAGGACGGGAATGGAGGAGATCGTGCGGCGGCGGCGGCGAGCCGATGAGAGCCGGAGGCCGCTCGGAGTGCACGGAGGATTTTGGTTTTTCTTTTTTTTTCAATCAATTGACGGGGAACCTCGTGCGAGGGCCGAGGGTAAACGGGGGAAGCGGCTGGCTTCAGCGTGCTGAAGCCTTTGATTTGTGGCCGTAAGATCTCGTGAGGGTTGATTAAGGGTCTTAGATTTTGATGTTGTTGGTTTTTTTGGGTGCATTTTGTTGGGTACGCAATGGTTGGAATGGTTGGAGGCCCTCTGCGGGGGATGTTTTCTTGTGTGGACGGAGTGTAATTTAACAATGCCATTATAGTAGAGATAACATTGACTAATGGTTTGAAGTTACTTTTATTTCTTGAATTGATTGCAACTCAATTTACCTTTATCCACAGGGTAGTAAAGAGCCATCAGATTCTCGGTGGAGACCTGCTGTGCACGGGCGAGGTGGAAAGAGTGGTCGAGGGAACTATTCTTCACGCAGTTTGTCCAGCTCTAATGGTATTTTTACTGCATTTTGTCAACATAAGATTTTGCTGGATGCTATTTAAAAGACAGTTGGAGTTTCACATTTACATAGACTGCATGACCATGTTACACTATGAAGATTATCAGTAAGTGTTCATGTGTACATATTTTGGTGTTGAAAATCCTGATCACAAGTTACAACTGCTTCTGGCACAAACTTTTTGATTAAACAACCTTCCAAAGGTTATTACCTGACCATCCATGTCAAGTTTCAACATAAAGTCGACTCAAGACACACCTTAACCCTCATATATGGTTACACAAAATCAATGCATTACTTTTTATCTCATTGAAGATTCTGCTGGGCGAAGTGCTATTTCTGGAAAGGAGAATGGAATAAGTCTGATCACAGGAAAAGCTAGTGGTTCTACTCCGATAATCAATGCGAATATGGATGTCAAAGCTTCCACTTTCACACCAAGGTATCCAGTCTTTATAAAATTCGTCTTCAGTTCTTTTACCCTTGAAAACCGTTGCTAAATGTTACTGAGTTTATTTGTTTCTTTGTGAGGTGTGATTTTTATATTTGTTTTCAGTATTTGTAGCAAAAAGATGCATACTTTTGCTCATGCATTTCCTTTTTGACGAATGGAAAGTATAAGATGTTTACTAGCGCCCACAACCACATTAACATATGGGTTTGGAAAGCTAGTTTAAGTTAAATAGATTTATTTATGAAGTTTGATGTTAGGGGGCTCTTTTGACCATCAAGCATTTCCAAAAAAAAGGTTTCTTATCCATTTTCAAACATGAGGTTTTTAGGCAATGATATCTCATGATTTCGAACAGATTGGAATGATTTTTTTCTCAAGGAATATGTCGTGGCTTTTGATTTAATGTGCTTTTAACTTTTGATATAAGGTGCACGTCCTACTTAGATGGGTCGTATGCAGGCAATGGCTCTGGTCTAATAGATGCCTTTTGTCACTAGTTTAACTCGAAAATTTTGCGTGCCATGCGTGCACTACTGGCATGACTGTTTGGTATTTTGTGAAAAGAAAAAAAAGAAGTTCCACAAGATATTTCTTTTCTGTATGATTATATCAGCAATTCATTAACAAAAGATGAATCATAGATATCCGCTAGTGTGCACTGGGGATTAAAGTCAGGATAAGTATTAAGCGTTTGCCATGCGTGGACGGCAATATAACCAGCTGTCCATGTCATCCTTCACTGGATGATCTGACACCTAAGAAACAAGCAAAAATCACACGGGTAAGCGACGTGCTTGTGAGAAAGCGAACAGGAGGGAGATTACCTCGTCATAAGCAGAATGCATAACTATGGTACTCATTATGTAAGAACTTTAAGGGACAAAGCTATATTTGTTTTTTTTCCCAATAACACTTGAGTCAGGCATGGTGGATCTAATCGATTTCATTAATTGGATAAAAGGTAAAAAAAATTCATGCAAAGCAAACCCATTTAGACATGAAATCTGACTCTCTATTGCACTCTATCCAACACGATCTATATATCACACGCTGATTCACGGGCTACAAAATAGTATGATGCGGAGAGCATAACTTTGAATAATAAATAGTATAAGGCGCAGAGCATATTTTTGCATCTGCATATGTACCATGTTCTTATACATAATACTCAGTTATGTAGCACCTCAGCATTCCTACACAACAGGATTTCCTTGTGGTAGAAACCAAGGGCAAGCTAACGTTTACTATGGTGCCAATCGTGCAATACCTGGGCCTGTAGGAATATCTACCTTGTACAACAGAGACAGGTTGGCATCTGATCCAGGTGATGCCATCTGCCAGGCAATATTGACAAGCTTGACTCTAAATAAAGGGTCTGCTTGTGTTAGCATCAACTGGTTATTTTTGCTATGAGAAGCATGCAAGCAGACAGACACTATGGATGCCAAATTGTAGTACTAATGGAGACTCTTATCACTAAGTACAGCTCATATTTACTGATTAGGGCCTGTTTGGCAACTTAGTAAAAGTTTTACGAATGAAAATTTAAGCACCTGTTATCCCTTGTGCACTAGGAATCTCCTATAACTATTTCCGCTTGTGGTCTGCATTTTGGATAGAAACTAACTCTGCAGCTCAGCCTTGTGATACGATGAACATTGGACATCATAGGTTGGATACGAGAAAAATGAAGAACAATGCAAGGATCATGTGATTATGCTTTGCTAGTGCTGTCCGATTGCCAAATCATGGCTTACCGCTACCTATTGAAACATATTGTTGATCGGGATAACCATGCTTCTGGGATACAAATGGGGATAAACAAAGAACACAAAACACAAAGCAAGGCAGTCGGAGGAAGACGAGTTGCAACAGCTGCCAATGATGCCCTGCTAATGGACATGCTTGCCACCAGCAGCTTGCCATCGACGGACCGACAGCCTCGCTGTCACTAAGCTTTGCTGCCGCTTGCTGAATGTGTATGATTGGTTACTTGGGAAGCTCGCCAGCCTCCTTGTGGTCCTGACCCTGTGGTCTCGCCTCGCCATTAGACATGTTGAATTAAAGTTGTGAGGCGCCAACAGTGCTGATTTGCTGCAACACCTGTGACACAAACTCAGCTCTGCCGCTGCAGCCTTGTCTCCCCTTGCACAGGTTTGATGTAGATAAGATCCCAGCCAGCAGTAATGTAGATTGAAGTTGCGGGGGTGGGGAGCACACATCGAGTCCGCAACTGCGTGGATGTGTGAACTGAGGGGAATCGAGATGTAGAGGTTGAGCTTGCTGGCGGGGATGAGAAGAGTCGGAGATGTGAACAACAACGAGCAAGGACGGAGCCCGATTCTATCATATTTTTATCATGGAATGATGAGGTGATTATTTTTGTCCCAATGTGAAGGCTAAATACCAGTCTGGATCTATTTATTTTACAGGTCATCCAAGCAGTGTTTCGAGGTCTAAATTGGTTGTTCTTTGTGTACATTAGGTTTCAGAAAGAGGGGACTGCTGTGAATTATAATCACTACCAATTCATGCTTTATTTTTTACTGGAAAGGCGATGTTTTTCTGTCTCAATAGGATCTGTCTTGAATGGATCTGTTTAGTACACAGCATTCACTTTTGTGTGACAATGCCGTAATGCTACATATTGCTTTGGTGGCTTGCATTGATCACACCTTTTGAAAAGCATCCTTTGGATTACTAAGATTGGCAACCTTCTTAATGAGTGGTCAAGCACGAGCAGTGGTCATGCTCGTTGACTTGCTCCAGCTTAATTTCTCTTTTTCGCACAAAGATCAATCTAACCTGCCATATTATTCTTACATCATGAAACTTTATTATTACAGTAACAGTTTGTTGAATGGTCTTTGCAACAGTCCATATCAACCAGTTGATCCTGCTGCTGTGCTGGTGCCAAGTTCTAGTGCTGTTGGTGATAAGTCTGGTTCAACAGGTGGTCTTCCTTTCGAAGATGTAGTCACTACTATAGGCCCAAATTCACTGCAACCATTGAGAGCAGCACCACCATCAGATCCTGTGGTTGTATCTTTTATCGATTCTCACAGCCTTGGTGACGTTGGTGCTTCCAGACAAACTATTGGAATCAAGAAGACTTCGGTAGAACATAAGGTGGGGCATGATGTACCAACAGACAAAGGTATAGGCTAGAACTCACCTGGGTTATTTCACTGTAGTTTAAGTGTACTTTAAGATATCTGTTACAACACCCCCCCCCCCTCCTCCTCCTCCTCCTCCTCCTCCTCCTCCTCCTTATGCACTGTTAGGCTCCTCTGAACAATCTGTGCCATCTTCATTTGGACGATCCTCTGCTAGTAGACCATCTTCCAGCTACAACAGGCGATCACAACAGCCCCAAAAACGTCTTTACCATGCTCCCTACCTTATTGAAATAAAATCCCTCTAGTACATTTTGAGACGTCCCTCTGTTCCTCTTGCATATAATACTATGCTTGATTTGCACTTCCTATCCTGGCTGTAGTAGGTGTATTCATGTGGCTGCTGCTTGGTTCCAATCTGCCCCTCCTCTCTTTGTTTT
This sequence comes from Chrysopogon serrulatus, assembly GCA_015844335.1. Taxonomy (NCBI): domain Eukaryota; kingdom Viridiplantae; phylum Streptophyta; class Magnoliopsida; order Poales; family Poaceae; genus Chrysopogon; species Chrysopogon serrulatus. The sequence goes on along the minus strand of JADLZL010005001.1, from coordinate 143,726 downwards.
GGGGTGCGGGTTATTCTCACATACGCTCAAATTTGGGCTGGATGCGATTACTAATAATAACTAGTAATGTTTCAAAATAACCTATAGTTTATACCTAATTAGTGTTTGTTAGTCTAACCTGGCATTAGGTGACAACAGAGTTGGTGTTTATTTTCTAAACCATGCTTGCTACTACTAAGGTAGATAAGTGTCTGTTTTGATGTTTTTAGTATCTGTGCTTCTGCTTAATGAGTGAACTCATTTTCTATTTGCGTCTGAAAACTACTGCTGTAAATGCTGCACTGCTTTTAATTAACCATATCCATTTTTATGCTGCCATCTGTTATCTCAATTCCTTTGTTTTAATTGATTATCGTTTTTATCATCTGTCATTTGGTTATTCCAAGTAATGAATGGAAACTTAAACTGACTTGCTCGGCTGCTTCTCAAGCAAACGAGGATGTTACAATACATGATAATGTACCTTTGGCTGCTGACATTATTCCCCAATCAACTCCAGTATCAAATTCAGCTGGTACAGAGGATCTGTTGAAGGTGGACAAATATTTCAATGATCTACAGTTATCAGATAAGCATCATGTGATAATTCCAGATCACCTTCAAGTTTCTGAGTCTGAGAAGTATGGTCTAAACTTTGGAAGCTTCGAAGTCAGTTTTCAGCAAACTATGGGCTCATCAGATTCTGAGTGTGTGAAGAGCTCTTCACCAAAATTCAATTCGTCTCATGAATTGAATGGCAGTATTGATGTCCCTCATTCCATGCAAAGGTTAGTTTTAACTTCCTTTATCTTGATTTTGGAGACTATCCTTGTTACTCTTTTACCCCGTTATTGGGTAATTTTTGGCAGCATCGACTTCAGAATTTATCTTGTTTCTTCTAGTTTGATGATTCATTTATGAAGTACTACATCACACTTACAGTTGCTAATGTGCTGCTGCATCTCCTGATTGTACCTAGCTTGCAACTTGCTTTGTTTGCTGCTGCCTTTTGATTTGATTCCTAAGACTTTTATTGATTTAAATCTTTTCATATCAAGAAAACCTATCTACTTACTCTGCAATAATGATGTTTGACGACCATGGGCACATTGGTTTTTCGCCTGCACTAACATGGTAAACTTCATATGTTAACTTTTACTTTTCATTCTGAAGGCAATTGGAGCTGATATATTGATTAGGAGGCCAATAGGCAGGGTACATATGTAGGCAAGGACCCTAGGCTGGTTTATAGAATCATGACCACCGTCCGGCAGCGGAGCCAGGGGAGGATGATTCCCAGGCCACATGCTGATGGAACCGGACCAGGGCTTGTAGAAGCTTGTCCATGACGCCTGAGGGAGCCTGTGCAAGGTGCTGCTGTGGCTGGTGCTGCACAGGCGCTGAACCAGGGGCGAGCGTGCCAGACTGCCACCCTTTGCCCTTTCCACCGAGCGTGCCACGCTTGTCGCCCTTGCCAGAGTTCCTGGAGGTGCTGCTGTTGCCAGGAGGGGCGCTGGAGGCCTGCTGTGGTGGTGCAGCTAGCCTGCTGGGTTGTTGACGGAGACCAGGGCTGCCAGCACCAAGGCGCTAGCACCAGAGGCGAGGGGGACTGTCGGGGAAGGTGCTGAGCGATGCGCCATGTTCAGCTCTTCAAGCCGGAGGTCAGCTCAGGCCTCTAGGAAGGTGGACAACGGGCGCTCAAAATGGAATTGCATGCTGATGGAGGCGAAACGTTCGTCGAGGCCGCGGATGATGAGGACCGGCGTACGATCCGTGACGACCTTGCCCAAGTCGTGTAGGTCATCGGCCATGGACTTGAACTTGCAGCAGTAGTTGGTCTTGGATGAAGTTGCGGAAGGTGTCAAGGTAGAGCGCTCGATGCTCGTGGTTGCCAAGGAACTGCTGTTCTAGGGCGAGCCAAACGGAGCGGGCAGTGGGTGCGTCTTGCCTAACGATCTCCTCAAGGACAGGGGAGACGGTGCCGAGGAGCCATGTCATGATAACGCAGTCCATGCGCATCATCGTGGATGTGGCACTAGAGGGAGAACTTCCCAACAACCAGAAGCATCTGGTGGCGCCATCGAGTGTAGTTGTTGGACTCCATGTCGAGGACGGCGGCGATGAGGACTTGGATGTTCTGGACACCGATGATCTGGGCGTGGAGGTTGATGATGGCGGCAGCCTCGTTAGCCAGGAAGGCGTCCTGGAGTGGCTGGCGAGAGCTGCCATGGGCGATGTTGCTGACAGCCGTCATCCTCTAGCGGAACAGCGGCCTCGGCCACTTCCCGCTCTAGTGCGGCACATGCGTGCGTGTCATGCGAGCGTTACGCCCCTGGGCTGCGGCCGAGGCTTCCCGCTCGGCGTCATGAGCGTGCTGGAGAGTGGCGGCCTGAACCAACCTCTTGCTGGTGACGGAGCTTGCACGCGGCTGCGACTTTCTGCACGGCTGTGACATCAGCAGGGGAAGGAGAGGTGGGAAGGGAGTGAGGCATGGTGACGAGGAAGGATCTGCAGCTGGGAGGTGATAGGACAGCGGAAGGAGAAAACCTAGGCGGCTGATACCATGGTGGCAATTGGAATTGATAGATTGATTAGGAGGCCAATTGACAGGGTACATATCCGCAATGAGGACCCTGGGCTGGTTTATAGAACCATGACTACCATGGGATCTCCTTGCCTAATATCACATCAATCAATCTAGTACTAGCCATAATGGGCCAACAGCCTATGCACTTATGCATGCGCCTATGCAGCTGTCTAACACATTCCTTGTTGAGCTCGTGTTGTGCATGCAAAGTGTTGCATTAATTAGTTCTAGAATACTCAATTCTTAAGCATGGTCAAGTGTGCATCTTTTTAGCATTAACGATGTCTTGGTGTTTATTTGGTATATCTACCCAACTACCTGTGTATTGATGCTATATACACAGGTCCATGCCATTCAGTTCTCAGCATACTGCATTCTACTAGGCTGTTAATTTCTTTGTGTATCTGTCTGTTTTGGCATTCATATGTTTTGTTGGATTCTCAATGTTTTCTTGTAATTTACTGAGGAACATGTTTATTTTAATGTTTTCAGGGCACTATTGTCTCTTAGATTTTATGTCCATGTCAATTTCTCTGCAAAGCTCTCTCACAGATATTTCGTTTGTTGAATTGATGTTTTCTTGTAGTTTACTGGAGAATTTGTTTGATGTCTATCAAGTGGTGCCTAGGGTATCCAAAATCTGTTCTGATGTTAAACATAAAATCTAGTACATAATAAACTGTATTTGTTCTTTTTTTTTTTCTTCCTTTATTTCTCACTGAAATTCAGAGATCAGAATTCAGTATGTACTGTCCAAGAGGAAGCTGGCCTTGTTCCTCAACCATCTGCAAAACTAGAAAATTGTGCACCCTCAACAATGGAGATTTCATCTATTGCCCTTATTGGATCAAAAGAATGTGAGGACGATTCAGTGACTTCAGGGGTTCCCCAATCTACAGCAATTCATAGTGCGCCATCTTATTTGACATATGGATTGGCACCACAATCACATGTGAATCAGATTGAGTCTGAATCTCATTCTCAGGCATGTGCTGTTTCTCTTGATGCTACTAAAGTCCCTCCGCTTTCACATTTTGGCTTTTGTTTTATGGGAAATTTTTTTTGATAGCACCATCCTTTTTTTATCGAACACACATGAGAGCTGCATATCATTGCATTAAGAAAGACGAGAGTAAAGAACCCTTACAGACCCACACAACATGTGCCCAGAGGCACAAACACTCCACACCATCTTGCACCACAGCATAACACTTCCTTTTTTTTTTTTTTTACACAACAATTCACATGCTAAGTGAAGATCGTACTCTCTTCCAAATTATAAGATGTTTTGGCTTTTTTAGATACATTGTTTTTGCTATGCATCTAGACTGTGTATATATAAGTACATTTCAAAAGCTATGTATCTACAAAAACCAAAACGTCTTATAATTTGAAACGGAGGAGCATAATCTAATTTTACTACTACCATTTCTTGTTGCCCTAATATTTTCGTAACGAAGTAAATAAATTCTGTTCTGTACTTAAATGTCTCTATTTTGTCAAATGGACTAAGTTGTTGGAACCATGAAAAAAATAATACAAGTACAACAGAACAATGTAGGAAGCACAGTTTTGTTGGCCTTGGGGTTTACTTTCTCATGCAGTTATTCCTCTACTTAGAGTGATAATGGTGCAACGGTCATCCGGTTTAAAATCAAAACTTTTGCTTTACTTGTTCCTTTTGTTTTAGGGTGAAATATCAGGTGTGATTCAATTGGTAAACATGCACAAACTCAGTCTTATTATTTGGTTCCAATCTAAGTGGCTCAAGTGGAGGTGAGAGGTCCCTCGTCATCCTTCGGCCCAATTGGATTGCTCCAATTGAAAAATGGAAAGAGAGTTGAGGAAAGTTGCACGTGTCTCTTGCTTATGCCATCCAGATTGGTTCCACAAGGCATAATATTGAGTTTGTGCATATGTTCACCAATATGCCCTTATGCCCCTGATGGTTCTAGATGCACAAGTGTGTGGCCTGCAAGCCCTGTTGCAGCACATTACACTGAAATAACTGGCGTGTTTAGTTCAGTTGGTGAAAGAATTTTGTGTGTCACATCGGATGTTCTATGGGATGTCGGAAGGGATTTTCGGATATTTATCAAAAAACAAATTACAGAACTTGTAAGGAAACAACGAGACGAATTTTTTAAGTATAATTAATCTGTCATTAGCAAATGTTTCTTGTAGCACTACATTGTCAAATCATGGACTCATTAGGCTTAAAAGATTCGTCTCGCAAAGTTATCGCAATCTGTGCAATTAGTTATTTTTTTAGACTACATTTAATACTCTATGCATGTGTCCAAACATTCGATGTGATAGGTGAAATTTTTTTGCAAAGTGAACTATTGTAACAAGGAGCCACCAATATATGTTATCCATGGTGTGTTTCTTTTACAGGCCTGATTTTTTCTCTGTAAAATTGTGCACAGTCAAAACAGAATTGATTTTAGTTTTTGTACAGTCATACCATCCTGCAATTGATGCTAATGAACTGCCGACCCCTTCTTTTGCTGCTCAAGCTGCTCACAAGTATGGGAATATCCCATTTGTTTTTGCACAAGGTGGCCAGGATCAAGAGGTTTGTATCAACACTACTTTGCATCATTTCATATATGGCTGGTGTTCTTAGCCTATTTGTTGGTAAATTAATGCCAAAAGTAAAGTTTTCAGCATGGCATAGAAAGACAAATTTAGGTGGCTGCAAGTTCAATATAATTGTCACATGTGCTCAAAATAAATTTGGGCTAGCTACTTGTATTTGTTTTATAAAAACAGTACAATCACTTGGATCTCTCTTCGTATGATGCCATCATAGTTCTCTAATCCTTTAGTGTCATTGAGTTATTACAATACCTGATCTATACTATTCATTGCCACAGTGGCTAGGTCAAAGTTTATCTCATTGGTCATAAAAAATACCATCCTTAGCTATTTATCCATATATATATGTTATTTACTGCAGGACAATGACTCACCTGTGATTGTTTCATCTGTTTCTTCTTCGGTTGCTGCCCCTGCTGCTGGAGTTATGTCGGCGTCAGTTGCTATCCCTCCACAGCCTGTTCCTGTATTTCGCCAGTCTTTTGGTGTTCATATACCACATCTCCCTACGAATTATGTCCCATACAATCAGTACATTTCACCATTTTTTATTCCCCCCTCTACTCTTCACCCTTTTGTGGGTAATGCTACATTTGCTCAGCCACCATCAACAGGGGCCATGTACCCAACTTCTGGAAGCACAGGAGTCCTACCACCTGTCAAATACTCAGTTCCTTCGTTCAAGCCTGGTGCTAACATTGGGAGCCAGGCATCTATTGGAGTTCCTGGTGGCTATGGAACATATGGTTCTAGTCCATCAGTTTACGCTAATAACGTGCTTTTGTCATCTGGAAACCTAGCAGAAAATGACAATGTTACTTCATCCCAGTTCAAGGAAAATAGCATCTATATTGCCGGGCTCCAGGTATGATTTTGTTTATTTGTTGAGAAGTATGCTGTCTTGACACATCATTTTTAATGTATTTTTAAGATAATTTTCTTGTTCAGTGTTATAGAATATCCTATATGAATTTTATTTACATAGATTCTATATAAAGGTGAATCACTGATAAGGACAGTTAGTGTTGTTTATGGTTCAGTTTTATCTTGATGTTTTCTGGAAACATAATCTTGCTGGATTTAAAATATAGCATTGATGTGAGTGGATTAGGTGATGGGGTGAAGCTCTACTATCCGTCATGGCTAGTGGCCAATGTTTCTATACCAGATCAAAACTGAACTTAGTCAATTTTGACTTGAAAACTGTACACTTGACAAAAGTCTATCTGAAATTGTCTCGTGTATACAGTACCATGTTGCTGATTGTGTGTGGCATAATGTTTGTTTTGCTAAACTGGGACTACCATTTTTGGCTATAGTAGTAAAACAACACACTTTAAGAATAGGAAAATAATTGAATGAAGCTGCATAATATTAGAACTAGGAAGCCTTGTAATATCGACATATTGAAAAGTGTTTTCAGTGGTATCTTGCCCTCTTTTCTGATTCTGTGGATCTAGATTGAACAGATGATAACATGGAAAAAATAAATAAAATTCAGAGTCCACTGCCCATCTAATCACTTCCATCTCCGTACCTAGATTATTTTTTATGCACTTAACATTTTGAACTTCAATACTCAGTTAACAGATGTAGTTGGGACCATGGTGGTACACATCATGTTCCGTTGTGTGTTTTGTGGTGCTTGATTGAAGTAAATTTTGTGCTGTGCCTACTCAGATTTCCCAAGACTTATCTGCTAGTTTAACAACCGGTGTATGTGAATTATTTGTCCCAAAACTACATTACCCTAGCTTCTCATGGTCATATGGCCTTTCCAGAGTTCTTTTGAACTTATTTACTTATCCTTTTTGTCAAATTTGGTAACATCTGATTGTTAACCAGACCGACGGCTTGACTGTGTGGGTTCCTACTCCTGGACGTGATATTTCTGCTCTCCAGGTTAATTCCTTCTATGGTATCCCCCCTCAGGGACAGCAGGTAACATATGCGCCTCAGGCTGGTCATGGTCCTTATGGAGGGATCTACCACCCAGCACATTCTGTGGCAGGAGCTGCTGTTCATCCGCTGCTCCAGCCATCTAACACCATGGCAGGAGCTGTTGAAATAGTTGGGGCACCTGGTGGTGTTTACCAGCACCCCCAACCTCAGATAAATTGGGGAAGTTACTGATAGGTCAGGATATATTGTTTCTTTGACTGAGTGTCCATAACGACGCAATTGGCAGAGAGGTTCAAGTTTCAACATAGGTGAACTTGTCAGAGTGTATATATGTTCTCAGCATGGCTGATGCAGGGAGGGTTATTGCTTCCGGAAGCTTACAGAATGTTGTGGTTTTGGTTCTATTTGTAGCAGATAATGGCCATGAAGTTGGTTTGAGTTTGTCTGCTCAGGTTCCTTAATATGGGTTCTCTAATACATTTTTAGCCCCGTGCCCCTCCATTTGAAACTCCTGCATGGAGCATGAATTTTGCTATCTTGTCTGATTGAGGTTATAGAATACTTGAAAACTGAGAAATTGAGCAAGTGGATTTTCGTTCTTTCTGCTGCTTACATGTAAATTAAATTTTGGTAGGATGTGTAACTGTTGTACTTGGTCTCAACTGTGGACTTGCAGCTAACAAGAGTTAAAAGTGCTTTGAAGGACTTACTGAGCACATTTCTGTTCTTGTAGGCTGTAGCTCAGAGCTTAGTGGTTCATTATATTGCTTATTTACTCGCTATTACTACTTTTGGTTCCTCTGGGCTCTTATTGCTTGGGGTTTAATGGAACTAACATTTGTTATTGCCCCAAAAAATGGCATGTGGGCTGCCTCATGAAGTTTTCATGGATGACTTTAGTCTATTGAAAAACTTTTGATCATTTGTTTGGAGAATTTTAGACTAGATCTTGCAAAGGTAAGAAGAGGACCTGGTATTAAATTACAAAAAGTGTCATTTCATGGTCTGAGAGGGCATTGTTCATAGACACTTGGCCGTGATTGGTTGCTCTGGGGTCGCGATCGGAACTCGCATTCCATTACTCAACCACGTCGGCAGAATCGTGCGACACCAGAACCAAGCAACAATCTGGCACACCGGCCATTACTATGGGGGCTAAAGAATTTAGCTTGCTCCCTAGAGAAGCAAGCTCATGGGCCACCTTATTACACTCCCTAGGTACATGGACAACAGATGCTAAATGGAAATTAGAAGCTATCAACTCCTTGACTTCATGAACTAGGCCACCAATCGCCGCGAGTCGGAAGTCATCCCCCTGTAAAGCCCAGACTGCCTGTTGGGCATCAGTCTCCAGAACAATGCTATTGGCACCAATCGCTAGAGCTGCTTTGATTCCTTCAGAGCATGCAAAGAGCTCCATATGTAGAGGATTCATCGAAAATTCCACTCTACCATAGCCTGACAGAATTACATCGCCCCATTTGTCACGAATCACATAGCCCCATCCTCCATTCTTGTTTGCCTCTCTGAATGCGCCATCCACATTTATCTTCAGCAAACTGTTTGCAGGTTTTTGCCATTTCCTTCTGGTAAGTTGGGATGGGGTGCCTGTGCAGGCTCTTCCCAGGTTGTGTCCTGCTTGGTTGCAACTTAATCTAGGATACTTGATGACATTCAATTTGTTTGGTTGCTCGGTTGCACCAATATGTTTGAATGAACTGGTGTCCCCAGTTCTGTTTGGTTGTGCACTTGGCATAAGGTGTGAGTATGGATGAAAAACAGATCGGATACAGACGGATATGACCGATACCACATTTGTTTTCATATTTTTGTCCGGATTCGGATTCGAATACGGATAGTATCAACCATATTGGATAGGATACGATTGGATATCGACATCATAAATATGTGATTTGAGTATTCGGATACGGATACGGTACCGGATGTTGAATATCTGGACTTGGATACGGACGAATAAAAACCCCTCTAAACGAATTCGGTCTCGAATACGATCGGAAAATCCGTACCGTTTTCATCCCTGGGTGTGAGCATTGATGTATCACTTTAGTGAGGTTGCCATCAGTTTCATCAGAACAAGCATCATGAAAAAAACGTTGCCTTAGATCAATTTGCCTAGTAAGACCTTGACCTTGTAGCATCAGAGATAATAGAAAGAATACAATAGTATACAGAGCTAGCAGTGAACAATAAAGGTTCTAATTTCCTCACAAGGTCAAGGACATTAGCTAAGTACTACCTTTGTCCTTGAAAGATTCAACTCCTAGAATCTGTGTCAGTTAAACTTTTTTAAATTTGACTAACTTCATAGAAAAGAGCATTAATATCTATGACATGAAATGAGTATCTTGTAAAAATATATTATGTGATAAATCTAATGGCACTAATTTGATACTATAAATCTTAGTGGTTTTTCTAAAAGTTTAGTCAAAATTTGAAAAAATTTAGTTAAGACAACTTTAGAAGTTGTAGCTTAGGCAGAGGGAGTATATGGCAATCTAAAATCCTCATAGGTATTTCTACGAACGTGTAAGAATATACAAGATGAGCACTAGCAACACAACAGACTTAATCAATAACCATCTTGTTTTGGCAAACACCCTTAATGGAGGCTCTACAAACATTTTCTCATTTTCACATCCTTTAAGCTTCATGACTTGTAGCAGTAGTTTTGAAAACCATTGACCTATACATGGCTTGTAGCCCAAGTTACATGCACCCTAGGCTCCTTGTTGCGGCATACAACATAGCAAAGCCATATCTCCTTTCAAACGTAACACAAAAGTATAAGTTGGTGACAAAATGAATATATGTTTAGTTTGTTTTGGCTCAGATAACATTCTCTCTATTAACCTTGAGTTTCAAACATAAGAAAGTCAAAGATATGAGAAGAAACAAAGCATGAGTGTGGCATTGAAGATCTTTGATTTGGTTGTCACCAAAACAAGTGATCACAAATGTCCCACTTATGAATTGCTTCAACATTGCCAGCAACAAGAACCGTAAGAAACCTTGCAAATAAACATCAAAATATCCAAAGTTCTAGTACCTTACAAGCTCAATATCATCATGTGTTACCAATCTAGTTGTCATCATCATGGGCTATTATCATGAAAACCAAAGTTTCGGCACATCCTAGGCAAAGTTGATGGGCAAACAATATGAGGCATAAGCATAAAACTGTAGGTGCTATAATTCTCAATAACTGAATCATAGATGGCTATCAACTCATAGTTATGTGAAATAATTACAAGATAGAAAAATAGTAGTTACAACCACCTTATAGTTATGTTTAAGATTACATCATTGGTCAAATGTGGTCTCTCACAAAGCAACAACAATAATACACATAGAAAATCAATTTAGACCACTCTAACATCAATAAAGGCAGATTTCGTGTTGTTGTTCATGTCTCCACCATACAAACTAACGTGATAAGGTGTTCATGTCTACACCATACACTACCTCCCATCCAGCACCATGTACCCTATGCTCCACAAAAATACCAGCAGCCTTCATCGGGCTTCAGATGGGGCCTATCCTCACCACAAGTGGTTAGTGTTAACATGACAAAAGAAATCTATTAGGTGCTCACATTGATCCCGGCAAACTCATAAACCATGCTAGCAACCTGCCCATTAGTGTTAATCTCATCGCCGATTCAGAGCATGAGTTTTGTCAAGCGCACCATAGGTGTGCAAATATTTTTTGTCACACCTGATGCTTGTCATAGGGGACGTGGAACAAGTGGACGGTCGTTTTCATGTTTGGTGTCAGTGTTAATATTATCGCCGGTTTGGGGCACGGCTTTCGTCAAGCGCATCACATGTGTGCAAATATTTTTTGTTGCATCCCATACTCATCATAGGTGACGTGAAACAAGTGGACGGTCATTTCCATGTTTGGAGTCCGTGTTAATCTCACTCTCGGTGGGGCATGGCTTTTGTCGAGCGCATCATAGGTATGCAAATATTTTTTGTTGCACCCCATGGTCGTCTTAGGTGATGTGGAACAAGTGGATGGTTGTTTCCATGTTTCAAATTAGTGTTAATGTTGTCATTTCGGGATACGGCTTTCGTCAAACGCACCAGAGGTGTGCAAATATTTTTTGTTGCACCTGATGCTCGTCTTAGGTGACATGGAATAAGTGGACGGTCGTTTCCACGTTCGAAGTTGGTGTTAATCTCGTTGTGGGTTTGATGCACGGCTTTCATCAAGCGCACCACAGGTGTGTAAATATTTTTTGTTGTAGCCGATGCTCGTCTTAGGTTACGTGGAACAAGTGGACGGTCGTTTCCACGTTTGGAGTTAGTGTTAATCTCATCGTCGGTTCGGGGCACGACTTTTGGTCAAGCGCACCATGGGTGTGCAAATGTTTTTTGTTGCACCTGATGCTCATCTTAGGTGACATGGAACAAGTGGAAGGTCGTTTCCACGTTTGGAGTCGATGTTAAGCTCATCGCTGGTTCAGGGCATGACTGAAAGGTCCTAAATGGCTAGAGGGGGTGAATAGCCTAAATAAAAATCTACAAGTGCACTAGAGCAAGATGTTAGTATAACAAATGGCGTAAATACAGTGTGCTCTAGTTCTACTTGTTAGGCAAGCCACCTATTGACAATTCTAGTGTGCTATGATCTCTACTTCTCACACAAAGGCTAAATTGCTAGTTTACTCCTAGGTGATCAAGCTAGAGAACAATACTAAACTAAAGCTATCACTAGAACAAGAATGAAACAATGTAATACACGTGATAAGGTGATTGTTACCGATGCCAGGCAAGAGATGAGTATATCAATCATAATATGAATATCAATGAATACCAAGAAATCCAAGGGAGACACTATGACACAATGATTTTTCTCCCGAGGTTCACGTGCTTGCCGGCACGCTAGTCCCCGTTGTGTCGACCACCACTTGGTGTTGCGCGCGCTAATAGGCTTCCAATGCCAAACCCTCCACGGGTGCCGCTAGCAACTACCCACAAGTGAGGTAACTCAATGACACGAGCAATCCACTACTCACCTTTCACGAATCTCCCGCGGGGAATAGGCGCAAGAACCCCTCACAAATCACCGGGAGCCGGCCACGAACAATCACCAACACGTGCCAGGCCTCCACCGCAGCTCCAAGCTGTCTAGGTGGCGGCAACCACCAAGAGTAATAAGCAATCCCACTGCTCAACGGTCTTTAGTGCCACTAGATGCTCAAACTCTAAGCAAATGCACTAAGATCACTCCCAATCTCACTATGGATGCACAATCAAGCAAGAGAATGAGTGGGAGAGGTTTGCTTTAGCTCACAAGAATGTAACACCAACGAAAATATCCAAGAGAGTGAGCTAGAGTCGGCCAACTTCTATTTATAGGGGTGAGACATCACCTCCAACCGTTACACCAAGTCAGCCCAACTTGAGGGCACCGGACGCTCAGACGCAATGCGTCGGATGCGTCCGACGCTCACCACCAAGCAACTCGGAAACACCACGTGTCCACGATTTAAATTCGACCGTTGCCCGCGCAAACAGCTAGCTGCCGAGCGATCGTCGGATGCTCGGACAAACACCGTCGGATGCGTCCGATGCTTTTGAAACACGCGCGTCAGACGAAAACCAACGGACGCGGACCGACCCACCGGATGCAACACAGAGAGGTCCAGAAACGTGCATGTGCTCATCGGACGCGTCCGGTGAGTGGGCATCGGACGCCCTGAGTGTCCGGTGAACGCTACGCTCACGATCTGACAGAATTTTGCTTTGCACCGGACGCGCCAATGATAAAGCGTCAGACGCTCTGATGCATGGCACAGAACAGCGCTCACAGGCTCAAGCTCATGGGACGCGTCCGGTGCTCCCAGTGCAAGCATCCGAAAAGCTCCGAGTCCCGCCGAGCTTGCGAGGTGGGAGGGGTTTACACCTAACCCCAACAACCCTTGCTCTCACATGCCAACATAAACGTGTCTCTTCACTTGTGCATGTGTGTTAGATTTTTCAAATCATTTTCGAAGGGATTAGTTAGCTCTCACTAGGTCCTAATGCATATGTAAGGAATAAGAACACATAGTGGCACTTGGATAGCCTTCTTTGCATTAAGATCACCCCTCTTAATAGTACGGCTATCTATCCTAAATGCACTCACACCCTCTATGGTGTCTTGAGTGCTATAACAAAATGACCCTATCAAGTATACCTTTGCCTTGAGCCCATTTTGTTTTTCTCTTTCTCCTTTTCCAAGTTGGAGCACTTGATCACCATCTTTTGGAGTTCATCACCATCCTGATGATATTCTCCATGTCTCCTTTACTCGGGATAGACTATCCTTTCTTTTGCTACGTACACTCAACCACAAAGGATTAGTCCAAAGGTTTCATCAATTATCCAAAACCAAACTAGGGCTTTCACCGACTTACGTCAAGCGCACCACAAGTGTTTAAAACTTTTTGTTGCACCCGATGCTTGTCTTTGGTGACGTGGAACAAGTGGACAGTCATTTCCATGTTTGGAGTCGGTGTTAATCTCGTCGCCGGTTCGGGGCACAACTTTTCTCAAGCGCACCGCATGTGTGCAAATAATTTTTGTTGCACCCGATGCTTGTCTTAGGTGACGTGGACCAAGTGGACGGTCGTTCCCATGTTTGCAGTCAATAGTAATCTTATCGCCGATTCAGGGCACGACTTTTGTCAAGCACACCACATGTGTGCAAATATTTTTGGTTGCACCCCATGCTCGTTTTAATAGATGTGGAACAAGTGGACGGTCGTTTTCATGTTTGGAGTCGGTGTTAATCTCATCGCCGGTTCAGGGCATGGCATTTGTCAAGCGCACCACAGGTGTGCAAATATTTTGTGTTGCACTCAATGCTCTTCTTAGGTGATGTGGAATATGTGGACGGTCGTTTCCATGTTTGGAGTCGGTGTTAATCTCGTCACCAGTTCGGGGCACGACTTTCGTCAAGCACACCATACGTGTGTAGATATTTTTTTGTTGCACCCAATGCTCGTCTTAGGTAACGTGGAACAAGTGGATGGTCGTTTCCACGTTTGGAGTCGGTGTTAAACTCATCGCTGGTTCGGGGCACGACTTACGTCAAGCGTACCACATCTATTTAAATATTTTGTTCCACCTGATGCTCGTCTTTGGTGACGTGGAACAAGTGGATGGTTGTTTCCATGTTTGGAGACGGTGTTAATCTCGTCGCTAATTCGGAGCACGACTTTTGTCAAGCACACCATAGGTGTGCAAATATTTTTTGTTGCACCCGATGCTCGTTTTAATAGATGTGGAACAAGTGGATGGTCATTTCATGTTTGGAGTCAGTGTTAATGTCATCGCCGGTTCGGGGCATGGCATTAGTTAAGCGCACCACAGGTATGCAAATATTTTTTGTTGCACCCAATGTTCTTTTAATGTGACGTGTAACAAGTGGACGGTAGATTACATGTTTCAAGTCGGTGTTAATCTCGTCACCGGTTCCAGGCATGGCTTTTGTTAGGCGCACCACAGGTTTGCAAAGTTTTTGTTATTGCACCCGATGCTCATCTTAGGTGATGTGGAAGAAGTGGAAGGTTGTTTCCACGATTGGAGTCAATGTTAATCTCGTCACCGGTTTGAGGCACAACTTTCATCAAGCACACCATAGGTGTGCAGATATTTTTTGTTGCACTCGATGCTCGTCTTAGATGATGTATTACAAGTGGATGGTCGTTTCCACATTTGGAATCGGTGTTAATCTCGTCATGGGTTTGGTGCACGACTTTTGTCAAGCGCACCACAGGGGTGCAAATATTTTTTTGTTGCACCCAATGCTCGTCTTAGGTGATGTGGAACAAATGGACGGTCATTCCAACATTTGGAGTCAGTGTTAGTCTCATCGCCGGTTCGGGGCAGGCTTTGGTCAAGCGCACCATAGGTGTGCAAATATTTTTATTGCACCCGATGCCTGTTTTAGGTGATGTGGAACAAGTGGACGGTTGTTTCCATGTTTGGGGTCAGTGTTAATCTCATCGCTGGTTTGGGCCACGGCTTTCGTCAAGCACACCACAAGTGTATACATATTTTTTGTTGCAACTGATGCTCATCTTAACTGACATGGAACAAGTAGGCGGTTGCTTCCAGTTTGGAGTCAGTGTTAATCTCATCATGTGTTCGACGCATGGCTTTCGTCAAGCGCACCACAAGTGTGCAAATATTTTTATTGCACCCAATGCTCATCTTAGGTGATGTGGAACAAGTGGAAGGTCGTTTCGACGTTTCGAGTCGGTATTAAACTCATCGCTAGTTCAGGGCACGAGTTAAGTCAAGCGTGCCACAGGTGTTTAAATATTTTTTGTTGCACCCAATGTTCATCTTTGGTGATGTGGAACAAGTGGACGGTTGTTTCCATGTTTGGAGTTGGTGTTAATCTTGTCGCTGGTTCATAGCACGGCTCTTGTCAAGCACACCACAGTGTGCAAATATTTTTTTGTTGCACCCGATGCTCGTCTTAGGTGACGTGAAACAAGTGGGCGGTCGTCTCCACGTTCGGACTCGGTGTTAATCTCATTGCCGTTTCGGGTCACTGCTTTTGTCAAGCGCACCATAGGTGTGCGAATATTTTTTGTTGCACCCAATGCTCTACTTAGGTGATGTGGAACAAGTGGACGGTTGTTTCCACGTTTGGAGTTGGTGTTAACCTCATTGCGGGTTCGGCGGGTTTGGCGCACGACTTTCGTCAAGCGCACCATGTTGGTATATTTAACGCACACAGAATAATCAAAGAGATAAATCCGCAAGCGCACGGATACAGCTGTAGCTTTCACCTAAGAGTATTCCAAGGTATCGAATTTCCACGAGGAACGCGAAGTGAACTAGAAACGAATCAAGAACGTCCAAGGATAAATAAAATAAATGTTTTTGGTGGGTAGAGAGGCTATCTAAGGTGATCTAGATAACTAAGAATCAAACTTACAATACTTGTCTACTTTGGAGCAACATGTCGGTGTTTTGTGAAATCACCAACTAGTAAATTTATAGATGCGCGTTTATGCCCGGATGGTTCGCTAAGAGGATACGGGGAGTATACTGGTTCGGGCGTGAGGCTCTACGTCCAGTTCGAAAGGATCGTGTTACTTAGCGGCGGTTCGTAGTAGGGGTTACAACCGGTTCGAGAGAGGGAGGGGCTCCCAAGTCTCTGATTGAGCGAGGTGCCAATATCGTGGCGTGTGTGTGAGGTGTTTCGGTGGTTTTCGCTATTGACTTGAACCTGTCCGGTGAAATGGCTTGCCCTCCCTTTTATAGATGAAGGGAGGGAACGGCCTTACATGAAGGGAGTACGGGTGTGCCGTGCAGGAAAAGAAAAAAGGACAATGGTGGAGTGGCTCGTCTGCCTTCCTGGGGTCGGGGCGTCCTTCTTCCTTGCGTCGCACGCGTTGGTCGCCGGTGAGGTCGCGTCGCCGGAGTGTCTGCCCATGCCTTAACAGTGGACGGAGAGGCTGAACAGTTGATTAGAGCGTTTGGAATATTATCCTAGAGTTAATGACGTTGTACGGTTTGGGAATAGGTCGTGATGGACGGGCCGTCCGGACTGTCAACCGGGAGGGTGATTAGACGTCGAGCCACGCCCTGCCTCTGACTAACAGTGTGGTCAAGGAGCCGAACCACGCCCCCGCTCGCCAACAAGCACCGCCGGGCATCCCTTTCCATGCCCTGCACTGCCGCACAGTGCGGTCAAGATGCTCCTTTCCCATGCCCTGCACGGGGCGCAGACGGGGAGGGTACGGTTTGAATGGTCGCGTGGCAGCGAGGTCGTGGCCCAAGCGTGGAGCGCAAGCCTCGGGCGGTTTCTCCGTGAAGGCGCCAACGAGGGGTCATGCGAGCCGCGGCCACCGGGCTACGACCCCCGAGGGGTCCTTTAGTCCCGCTGGGTCGCACGAGCCGCGCACCCCCGGGGTCGAGCCCCTCACAAGATGGCGTAGCGCGTCCGCGGGCTTCTGCCGCTGCCTCCTGGTGGGCCGTTGGTGCGTCGGCCCACCTGGTCCGACTTTCATAGGCCGATCGCGGGCCGCTAATGGCTTGCTTAGTTCTATTCAGCCGGGGGCTTAACAGGCCGGTTGTTTGGCCCCCGACAGTAGCCCCCGAGTCCTTGCAGGTGTGGGTCCATGCCTGCAGGGACTTGAAGTCGGAGGGTCGTTGCGGTTTCTCCGGTGGGTGCGCGCCCCGAGTCTCTGGGGACGTGGACCACGTCCGCAGAGACTGAATCGTGCGCTTCAGGGTAGTGGGGTGCGTCGGTTTTGGATGCGCTGCTGGGCGGTTTGCCCCTCTCCCCTTCCTCCCGCAATAATGCGCCTCCGAACCATCGGGGAACCGAGGGGTCGCGTTGGCCTGACGGGCCTCAGAGACCGCGCCGGGACTTATCTGGGGGAGGCGTGTTCACAGCGTTGTTGCGTTGGGCCTGGTGTGGGAATTAATGCGGCAGGCGGCTGGAAGACGGGGCGTCGGGCGGGAAGACGAGTGATCTTCCCGCCGCTCGGTCGCGGCGGCCCTTGGGGTCTCCACGGCCCCTATAAAAGGGGTCGTGGCACACGAGCTCTCCTCACCCCTGCTTCTGCTGCCTCCCTCTTGTCTTCCTACTCTTCTCCTTCTTCCCCGCTTCTCTGTTTGCTTCGTTGCCGAGATGGAGTGGCGTGCGCCGGCGAGGAGGTCCAGGTCAGATGAGTCCGTTGGGTCTCCGGCTCGCAATGTGCGGGGCCGGGGACACGCTGGAGGCCGGCGCCTTCCGACCGCCAGATTTCGTCGGGGGGTTATATCGCCGCCTCTCCCGGGCGGCGGCCGGGCCGCTCTCCTCGGGGCGGCGCCCGCGCCGCTTGCTCCTCCGGGCGGCGGGCGGGAGCCGCCGGCCCCTCCGCTTCCGCACGGGGTCGCCCTTGAGCGCAACGCCGCCCTTGAGGCGGTGGTGGTGGCGCTTCGAGGAGGAAAGCCGCGCCGCCCGCCGCCAGCCGGGAGGAGGCGGACCGTGCCTGCGCCGGTGAGGGTTTTTTCATTCGCTTCATCTCGCGTTCTTTCGGTACATTCCTGACTGGTGTCTGCTCTTCGTGTTCCTGCAGAGGCTTTGGCGGAGATGGAGGCCATGGCGGCCGCCAGGGACCGAGCTCACGGACCTCGCCCACGCCCCGCCCGGTGACGCCCGCGAGCGCCTTTGAGATGGCGCAGGTCTGCGTCAACGCCTCGATGGCGCCGCGTCCGCCGGGGCGCGGTCGCCGGGCTTGCGATGGCGGAGGCGCACTCCGGCATCGACATGACCGACGTCGCGGGCTTCCCGGCCGGCGAGTCCCTGGAGGACTACGCCGCCATGCTGCCAGCGTATGAGGATGTGGCGGGAGTCGCAGTGGAGCTCTCCCCGGTGGATCAGCTCCTCGCCGGGGAGCTATAGGCTAGGGTCAGCGATCTCGCCCCTCTCCCCCCTTTTCTTCTTCCTGAAAAAGATTCATGTAATGCAAAGAAGGGGGGAGGATTAATGAGATCTTTTGAGTCCTGCGAGTTGGTTTACTTTTTTATTCCCTTAATCGTGAATAAGTTAAAACGTCGAGAGAGAAGTCGCAAGAACGATCGTGCCGGAATGAGTGAGCGCAAACGGTACGTTCGGAAAATCGACCCCCACGAGCTGAGGGGTCGAACTAGTTCGCTCGTTTTGGTGTCATGTTCGGGCGCACGTTTCCTGGGGGCGCGGGGGGTCGTACGCATTCGCCCCCAGGGTTTATTTTAATTTGATGTTTCGGACATTTCTGCCCTCGAGCCCCCGGCGCCCCCGCGTTCGCGTGGGCCCGGTCTGGGGGTCGAGTCTTCTCCCCACGCGACCCTTTAGTGGGGTCGGAGGAGGTGGACAACGCTGTGCCATCCCATCGGTTGGGTCGAGGCGCAGTGTCCGGCGAGTTGCCTAGAGGGTAGTTCAAGAGAGGCCCAGATTCCCGGCCTTTGAGGCGCGCAGTGTGACCAGCCTCATAAATCCAGGTAGCCGATTCGTACTTTTCCCAAGCCGTCCGCGGGCTCGTGGGCTCGATGCCTTTTTCGCAAAAATTTTCGAATCAGAGATCAACCTTGGACTCGAACACGGCCCGAGAAAGCCCTAATCACTTCCCGTGCTCGGGAAATTAGGCCGCCAGTGGGCTTCTTTCTCGGGTCGCCCCTCACTCTGTCGGTCCGAGGCGGCCGTGATCCCTTCGCGGGCAGGCCTGCGAACCCCGGTCCTGTTTTCGGACCTTGTTACATATGAGTTGATTTTTCGTAATTAAGTACAAATTCGCGGTACAAAATTAATACAGGAATTTGACCGTTACACAAAGCGAGTAAAGCGGAGTAAATGTAACGTGCGTGAGAATTTAGCGGAGAGACGAGTTCACGGGTCTACCGATCGTGGCCAGAATTACGGCCTGGTGAGTTCGTAGCCGTCGTCGCTATCGCTGCCGTAGTCGCTGAGGAGGTAGTCGCAGACGCCGAGGAAGTGGAATAGCGCTTCCGGGTCTTGTACTCGTCGTCGTCGTCGCGGATGCCGTGGAGCTGACTGCTGTCGTCGATCCTCGTGCCGGGTCCGGTGGTGACCGTGGCAGTGCTGGGCGTGGGCATGTCGGAGGGGCGTCGAGGTTCGTCCTTGGGCCGTGATCGGCGGCGGTGAGCGCCCCGGTTCTTGTGGCGGGCCCTTCCCCTGCATCTTGCGCCGGAGCGAACTGACCTGCTGGTCTTGTGCCGGGCCGAGTTGTCGGCGTAGAGGCATAAGTCTGCGAACGACGTGGAGATGGCATCGACATTGGCGTTGGGGGGAGGAGCATCATGTCGTAGTCCACCCCGATGCTGATGAAATCGAGATTCCCAAATCGGACATGAGTGCCCGGAGGGAACTGAAGATCGTTGGATTTGGCCATCCGGATCTTTGGGTTTTGGAGACGAAACGCGCAAGGCCCCTACCTGGCGCACCAACTGTTGGTGTTTCGTGAAAGCACCAACTAGTAAATTTATAGATGCGCGTTTATGCCCGGATGGTTCGCTAAGAGGATACGGGGAGTATACTGGTTCGGGCGTGAGGCTCTACGTCCAGTTCGAAAGGATCGTGTTACTTAGCGGCGGTTCGTAGTAGGGGTTACAACCGGTTCGAGAGAGGGAGGGGCTCCCAAGTCTCTGATTGAGCGAGGTGCCAATATCGTGGCGTGTGTGTGAGGTGTTTCGGTGGTTTTCGCTATTGACTTGAACCTGTCCGGTGAAATGGCTCGCCCTCCCTTTTATAGATGAAGGGAGGGAATGGCCTTACATGAAGGGAGTACGGGTGTGCCGTGCAGGAAAAGAAAAAGGACAATGGTGGAGTGGCTCGTCCGCCTTCCTGGGGTCGGGGCGTCCTTCTTCCTTGCGTTGCACGCGTTGGTCGCCGGTGAGGTCACGTCGCCGGAGTGTTTGCCCATGCCTTAACAGTGGACGGAGAGGCTGAACAATTGATTAGAGCGTTTGGACTATTATCCCGGAGTTAATGACGCTGTACGGTTCGGGAATGGGTCGTGATGGACGGGCCGTCCGGACTGTCAACCGGGAGGGTGATTAGACGTCGAGCCACGCCCTGCCTCTGACTAACAAAGGCGATCAAAGGAGACGAACCACGCCCCCGCTTCCGCCAACAGTACGGCGGCATCCGTTTCCATGCCCTGCACTGCTGCACAGTGCGGTCAAGATGCTCCTTTCCCATGCCCTGCGCGGGGCGCAGACGGGGAGGGTACGGTTTGACTGGTCGCGTGGCAGCGAGGTCGTGGCCCAAGCGTGGAGCGCAAGCCTCGGGCGGCTTCTCCGTGAAGGCGCCAACGAGGGGTCGTGCGAGCCGCGGCCACCAGGCTACGACCCCGGGGTCCTTTAGTCCCGCTGGGTCGCCGCGAGCCACGCCCCCGGGGGTCGAGCCCCCGCGCATGGCGTAGCGCGTCCGCGGGCTTCCGCCGCTGCCTCCTGGTGGGCCGTTGGTGCGTCGGCCCACCTGGTCCGGCTTTCATAGGCCGATCGCGGGCCGCTAATGGCTTGCTTAGTTCTATTCAGCCGGGGGCTTAACAGGCCGGTTGTTTGGCCCCGACACAACAGTACCTTTCCAACTCTCGAATAAGACTGGGAAGAAGGTAGTTGGAGAAGGCTGCCAAAAGCTCTACGAAACACCAACTCCGACGTGGTGGAATATGAAGGCCAACAAAGCTGTCACCTCTGAAGGCTACCACAACTAACCGTAGGAATTGGGCGCAAACTCAGGTAAACCCTAGCCTAGACACCATGTCTACGCTAACAATTACTACTCTAGTCACGTACGCTAACTAGAGCACTCAATACGAGCTAAGATCCCGTAAATAAAGTAAAGTAAGAACAAAACTTAATCAAATAGAAGACTTAGAGTTACCAACTGAAGAACTTGAAGATGAACAGTCTCCGTAGAGGTACAAAGTTGAGGATGATCCGACAAGCCGGCTCCTCTTCTACTTCTCCCTCTCCTCTCTCCCTATTTTCTAATTACAAGAGCTCTAATTGAGCTAGGGCTTCTAGCTCTCCAAATGAATTGAGATAGAATGAATTAGGGTTTTCCTGGGGGGGGTCTTGATGAGGACATGACTAGCTCAGATATGATCAAGTTAACCACTTCTAAACAAAAGGTGAAGTTAATCCATGTTAGGTTTACATTCTATATATTTGAAGAATTGTTGCTGCACCATAAATTGTGTATATTTTCATTTTTAGAATTACTTACATGGATCAAGGGAAGGTTTGATTGCATATGGAAAGCATGTATGGTTAATGAAGTTGATTGGGGACCAAGTCCATCTATTCCTAACGTCCTCAACCAGGCCACCACGTCACTTTTGGCACAAGAGAGTCCAATTCGAACATGGTTTGGATGTTGGATTCGGACTGCAGCAAAGCGCACAGTTGTGACAGTTACCACGATTGCGTACGGAGTCGGATTGAGGTGTTTCAGGACTTGTTTGAAAGCTTATCAAGTCTACTTTCGTATGGATCCAATCTCAAGTCCATATCTTCTCGGAGGCAGCGGCAATGACCCAAATAACGCTGACAGGTCGTTTTGTCCAGGGTGCTGCGTCACCTTATTTTAGCCCGATGGGCTGTGTATTGTCTTAGGGTCCATTAGAGACATGTACTAGGGTTGGAGCACGACCCAAACACCTTTGTGGTCGTCCTCCCCACATCATATACCCCCTGGCCACCGCCAAGAACACTCGGGTTTTGTTTAGATCAAGTTTAGCCTTCGCTACTTGCTTGTAAGCGCGCGTGCTAGATCAGCCGCCCGTCTTCTTGTCTTCGGAACCCCACGTCTTTGGAGATTGAGTTTGAAACCTTCATTTATATCTGGTAATTCAGTACTTGTTCTACTTGTTCTTGCTGGTTCTCGATTGCTTGCAGGACGAGTGCCCTAGTGGCCGGGTGTCGCGCTCCACAAGATCGTGACAGCCATTGGGGTGGTGTATCGGTTGCTAAGGCGCAGTCTTGGAAGGCTGTAGTCGGGCCTTGAACGTCATCTCAATTCACCAATCGAAGTTATCCCACGCCTCTCATCGAAAGATTGGGCAAAAACCCTAACGGGTTCATATCAGTTGGTATCAAAGCGAGGTTTATCGGTGAGAGGCTTCCAATCCTTCGTGTTTTATTTTTTTTCCTATAGTCCAGCAAAGCAAAAAAAAAAAAATAGTAGATTAGTTTTCTCATAATCCTATAAAACCTTTGTGCCGTGGCTAGTACTGCTTAGTTAGGGCTTGTTGAGTTTGCGTTTGCTTCGGTCGTGTCCGTTGCTGGTTTTAGGTCTATTCCTTTAGAGTTTCGAGTTCTTATCACGTTTTGGTCACTATCAGTCTTTTACATCTCCGCTGCCATCACCACCACCATATACATCTCCGCTACAAAATGTTACTACCATATCGATCTTCATTGCACCATATCCATCCTCTCTATTATCAATCAAGTTTTGTTCACACAAAGAAAAATCTGAGCTGCTATTTGCATTCTTGTCACCCCTGAAAAGAAAGAGAAATATATTGTAAGTTTTTTTTTCTGAAATCTGATTTGTGAACATTCAGATTTGTTCTAGTGTATAAAGCAAAAAAAAGAAGAAGAAAGAAAAAAAACAGAAAAGAAAAAAAAGAAAAAAAGAAGAAAAAAACAAAAGAAGAAAGAAGGAAAAGAAGGGGGTGATAGCTTGCTGTTCATGTGCCTTTTTCTTGTTGTGTCGTGACTTTGTTTGTGTCCAGGCTCGCGTCTCTAGCACGGTCTAGCCTAGGACCAGTACAGTACCGCCGTTGAACGTTTGTTCAACTTGCTTGTATAACTAACGTGGTGCTAGTTCGTTCCTTGTTTCAACCCTCCTATAGCTCCACATATTCTACAGCTTGACAGGTCTTGTTGCTGCGGCGCCGATACACTTCATTCCATTGTTGCACAACTTGTGGTAGCCGATCCCTCCTGTTTCGCTTGGTAAGAACTTTTAAGAGCATGTTTGAACAGGTTGAGAGTGAGAGAATTACGACAACAACATTCTAGTAGCTGATAGGAGCATATATACTGTGTCTTTCTTGTTTTCTTCTAATCATGGCAGAAGTCTACATGGAAAAAGGAGATGATCAGGTTGAATATTCCCATCACTTTGCTAAAGTTGTGGCACACAATAAGCATGCTACTCAAGAGGTATGTCACGTATTGCTTGAAAGAATAAAATCTGTACTACCTAATTTTGATGGAAGGTATGATCCTCATGCATATATTGAATGGGAGTTAATAGTAGACAATGAAATTAAAAAGTATGATCTATCTGAAAAACAAAAGATTAGAGTTGCTTCAAGTGTTCTCACTAAATATGCTTTAACTGAATGGAAACATCTTTGTCGATTTGGTAAGGCTCCTCAATCATGGAAAGATGTGAAAATACATTTTAGAGATGTTTTTGTTCCTGAGTATTATTCTAAAATTCTATTTACAAAACTGACATCTGTAAAACAAGGAACCAAAAGTGTAGCAGAATACTTGGAGAAACTAAAATTATGTTTGCTGCGTTGTGGCTTAGATGAAACCGGTGAATTTTTGGAGCACAGATTTTTACTAGGTCTTAATGTGGAAATTCAGAACATTCTTGTTGATAAACATTATAGCTCTTTTCATGAGTTGTTTGATCTTGCTTGTGATTCTGAAATAAGCTTACAAAGAATCTAACAAATACTATAGATGCATGTGTCTCTCCTATTATTAATAATTTGCAGCAAATAGACAACAATATACAAATGGAGAGCGAGCAGTTTTAGATACACAGTGAAACATTTAAAGAAGTGAATGTAGCTACATGCACATCAATTGAGCACAATGTCAATGGTAAGTCAAATGATTATCACAAAACCCAAGGTGGGCAGTCTTTTGTTGAATTACATTTGTCCACTAATCATGCTACCATTGAGCAATCAATTGTGGAACCAGTTCCTAATTTGCCTTTGTCACACGAAGCAGAGTTTTGTACTAATGCATCACTTATATCCATACCACAACAAGTAAATAAAGCTACAAATTTTGAACCAATGAGTACTGAATATAAACACATTGTTAATATTGCAAATGAAAATGAAGAAACTCAATTGTTGTCATCATTACATATAATGGGGTACATTGAATTTGATGATCTTATTGAGTTTAGCTATTTAGAGAATAATCTGTTTGCTAAATTTCAATTGCTATATTCTTCTACTATAAGTTTTTCTGCTGTTGGCAAATACAATTGTGAAGGAGAGTATATGATCCATCGAGTTTATATTTGTTCAAATATTAATTCTCCTTTTATTGTGCAAAACATCTGATCAACTGCAAGGCTGCAATAGCTGTAATCATATCATGTCCAGTTCCTCTAGTTTTGTTGCAAAGAAACAGGATAAATTACAAGAAGGGGAGAACTGTTTGCTGCAATCTACAACACATCAACCACCTAAGGTCAAACCGAGGACGGTTTGCTGTCAAGAAGGGGAGAATGATGAGGATATGACTGGCTCAGATATGATCAAGTTAACCACTTCTAAACCAAAGGTGAAGTTAATCCATGTTAGGTTTACATTCTATATATTTGAAGAATTGTTGCTGCACCATAAATTGTGTATATTTTCATTTTCAGAATTACTTACATGGATCAAGGGAAGGTTTGATTGCATATGGAAAGCATGTATGGTTAATGAAGTTGATGCATCCGGCCCAGGTGGGGTTGGATGAAAAGCTCGACACACCGATCCGGATTCCCTGAATCCTGCAATCTTAGCACCGACAGCCGAAATTACGACGCACCGATCCGGCTACAACGCCACTAGGGCCTCTTGTTGCGCCTCGGCAATCTTAGCACCGCACTTCGGGGCACCCCTCCAGAAAAGGCCCAATCGACCAAGTCCATCTATTCCTAACGTCTTCAACCAGGCCACCACGTCACTTTTGGCACAAGGAAAGAGAGAGTCCAATTCGAACACGGTTTGGATGTTGGATTCGGACTGCAGCAAAGCGCACAGTTGTGACAGTTACCACGATTGCGTACGGAGTCGGATTGAGGTGTTTCAGGACTTGTTGGAAAGTTATCAAGTCTACTTTCGTATGGATCCAATGTCAAGTCCATATCTTCTCGGAGGCAGCGGCAATGACCCAAATAACGCCGACAGGTCATTCTGTCCAGGGTGCTGCGTCACCTTATTTTAGCCCGATGGGCTGTGTATTGTCTTAGGGTCCATTAGAGACATGTACTAGGGTTGGAGCACGACCCAAACACCTTTGTGGTCATCCTCCCCACATCATATACCCCCTGGCCACCGCCAAGAACACTCGGGTTTTGTTTAGATCAAGTTCAGCCTTCGCTACTTGCTTGTAAGCGCGCGTGCTAGATCAGCCGCCCATCTTCTTGTCTTCGGAACCCCACGTCTTTGGAGATTGAGTTTGAAACCTTCATTTATATCTAGTAATTCAGTACTTGTTCTACTTGTTCTTGCTGGTTCTCGATTGCTTGCAGGACGAGTGCCCTAGTGGCCGGGTGTCGCGCTCCACAAGATCGTGATAGCCATTGGGGTGGTGTATCGGTTGCTAAGGCGCAGTCTTGGAAGGCTGTAGTTGGGCCTTGAACGTTATCTCAATTCACCAATCGAAGTTATCCCACGCCTCTCATCGAAAGATTGGGCAAAAACCCTAACGGGTTCATATTAGTCCGGTGGATAGTCCGGTGGATATTGACCCTCAAAGGCGGTGGAGGAAGCTTCCAGAAGGGCGTAGGAAGTTCTTTTAGGGGGATGCCGCCCGGCATTTCTCCCCATGCCGGCCGGCCCCACCTCTTCGCCGCTTGCGCTCCGCTTCGTTCTGGTGTTTTCTAGATCCTTCCTGAGTCCAATATGCGAGGTTTCGTTGGCGTCAAGTTTCGTTACTCCGTTTGATAGTTAGGCCCTTTTACATGGTTTTCTGGAACAATCCCTGAAAAATAATAATTCACCAAAACTTGTGGAATTTGTCAGATAAAACCCTAGACTTCTTTATTTGCAAGTGTATTGACCATTTATCATGTTTATTGCACTATTAAATGTTGACGCTATCCACCGTCAACAAGCTCCCCCAAGCTTACCCTTTGCTAGTCCCTTAGGAAAGCCTAACTACTAAACTTGGATCAGGAGTTGCTACAATGCTTTCACACCTCAAACAGAAATTCTCCTCCAGATTGGACAAAAACTACTCTAACTTTCAAACTTACCCATTTTACCTTTAACTATGGGGCTTTACAACTTTTGCGTGGGTCTTGAGTAATTGAAAGATAGAACAATCAAGTCAAGCACTATGTCTCAAATTCTTCACTTAACCAATATTCTGGAGTTTTTGCAAGTTTTCAAAATAAAACTCAGAGCTTAATTGCATGACACCCTCAAGTCTCTTACATATATGTGGTATTTATGGATCTCACTGAGGCATTAATGATTTCATGCCTTCCTACAGCTAAGGATTATATTGGAGTTTATAGGAGTGGCATTAAAACAAGGGTAAACATACTTGCAATTCATATATTGTAAAGTCAAACGATGGATCCATAGAGAGTCAAGTCATACAATCAAACCAAGATGTGCATGTGTATGAAATATGGTGAATAGGTGAATATATGGTGGCTAAACCTAATTCTACTTTTGCTTTTTGAAAATAAATCTCTCTCTTGGTCTTAGAACTTTCATGGGAAAACATGGGCTATCTCCATTCTCTTCTTTTTTTCTTTTTTTCTCTATATATTTTTTTAGGGAGGCGAGCATCTAAGTACCCATTGTTTAACTCCCTCTTTTTTTCAATACTTTTATTTTACATAGCCACATGCATCCTTTGAATACAAAATAATTAGAGAGATAATAAGAAGAACTTAGAGCATTAAACAGGGGATTGTCCTATGGGGTATATTTTTGGGTGTTTTACTCCTAGTGTAGGAGAAAAATAGTTTTAAGGTGGATCTAGATGAAAGTGGAAAATAATTACGCTTACTCCTAGGGTTGGAGCAATGCATATGTAGGTGGAGTGTGTAAGTGATCTTGATTTTAAAAGCATGACAAGACTCTCATAAGGTATACAACAAAGGTTGACTGAACTTAACGCAAAGCAAGCAGCATGAATGAACAAAAGTTTTCCTATTCTAAATATATATCATATTTGGCTTTGGTAGAAATTCAAACTTTGTCATACAAGAGTTCATCATGTAAGATTTTTAGTTTTTAAAAGATAAATCTCTAGAACTTAGTATTTGCTAGGAATAAAATAAATAGCAGCTCAGACTTTCTCATATCATATCCCTCAATCACCTAGACTTAGCTTAAGCATATACATACCTCCACAAATTTCAGGTTCAGAGTAAATTCTTATATCAAAGTTGTCATATCCAAAACTTGGGAGAATTTAAGGTTGAAAACTAGGCACTTGAAAGGAATTATGATAGAGCAACTATTCATCATCTCCAAGACAAAATTTTATTGTTCTTCAGTTGACTCTTAAACTAGACAGAATTATAAACACATTTATAATCACACCTTAATAAATAGCTAGAGTATCTTTATTTGGTTTTAATTGTTATTCATGTTTTTATTTCTTTTAGACTAATGGACTCACAAAAGACTCTATAGACGTGGACCTTCATGTGCCCACATATTTTTGGTATTTTATGACTATAAAATAGACTCGATAATCGCATAGGTATACTTACCTGATAACTAGGGGATGCCCTCCCCCAAGCTAGATATTTGCTTAGTCTTTGTTCACTCTTGTGGCCTGCATGTTAAGTCTCACTTTTCTCAAACTTCTGAATCCTGCAAAACTCAAATAGACATAAAACTCGTGAAACAGATTAAGTGTTAGGCATATAAGTTTCAGTTGTCCATATTCTTGGTGATTGAATTCTTTTAGATAGGATCATTAAATTGCAGAAATTCAATCATGTCTATTTCTTCTAAGTTTTTAGTTTCAAGGAATATTTTTAAACGTTGGCCATTTACCTTGAAAATGTTACCTGAATTGTCTTGAATTGTAATAGCACCATGTGATGAGGTTTCAACTACCTTGAATGGTCCTTACCATTTGCTTCGAAGTTTTCCCTGGCCAAAGAGCTTTACTCTTGAATTGAATAGCAGGACTTTATCTCCAGGCTTGAACTCCTTGTGCTTGATTCTCTTATCATGCCATCTTTTTGTTCTTTCTTTATAAATCTTGGAGTTGTGATATGCCTTCTCTCTTCATTCTTCAAGCTCAGATATTTGCATTTGACGATTCTTGCCAGCTAGATGAAGATCCATATTCCATTTCTTGATTGCCAGTGCGCTTTGAATTCTAATTCAACGGGTAAGTGGCATGTTTTACCATATACAAGCTGATAAGGTGTCATGCCTATAGGTGTCTTGTATGCAGTTCGGTAGGCCCATAGTGCATCAAAAAGCTTGTACTTCCACTTCTTGCCCATCTCATCCACAGTCTTTTGTAGAATGTTCTTGATTTGCTTATTTGATGTTTCAGCTTGACCGCTTGTTTGAGGATGATACGGAGTTGCAATATTGTGCTTGACTCCATTTTTTACCAAAAACTATCGGAATCTCTTGTCAATGAAATGTGGTCCTCCATCACTTATGACCAATCTAGGCATTCCAAAACGTAGAAATATTACTTCGTTGAACATCTTCTTGGAGTGCTTGGAGTCAGCGGCTCGACATGGTATTGCTTCTACCCATTTGGACACATAGTCAACTGCCACTAAAATGTATTCGGCATCTCCTGACTTTGGGAGTGGTCCAATGAAATCAATTCTCCAGACATCAAACAATTCTACTTGAGGTTGTTTGTGAGTGGCATTGCATCCCGAGTATTAATGTTTCCGTGTTTCTGGTATCTAAGACATCTTCTAACAAACTCCTTTGTATCTTGATACATCGTTGGCCACAAGAATCCGCTTTGCCAAATTTTAGCATGTGTACGGAATGCTTCATAATGTCCTCTATAATGTGATGTATGACATCTCTCAATCATTTTCATGCCTTCAACTATTGGGACACACCTCCGTAGCAGCCCATCGGCACAGACCCTGTAAAGATATGGATCGTCCCATAAGTGGATACGACTTTCATATTTGAGCTTTCTCTTGTCTCCCCCTGGTGGAACATAACCTGCAACCATATAGTTGACAATATTTGCGTACCAAGGATCGGAGTCTGTTACCGCGAGGAGCGTGTCATCCCTTAGATAGTCATTAATAGGTAGCTCATATGTGTCTTTATATTGATGTCTAGATAAGTGATCTGCTACCGAGTTTTCTACTCCTTTCTTATCCCTTATTTCTATGTCAAATTCTTGGAGTAGAAGAATGTTGGTATTTCTAACGTCATTACTAATTAACAAGATTAGAAACACATGGTATGAAATTAACTTGTCATTAACAACTAGCCACTTATCTCCCACCCACATCCCTAAGCATGAACTAGGTTGTCATCCCTAATTGTATATGCTAAGGATATATATAGGTTTATATATATATGTATCAATCAATATGACTAGGCAGAAATATCGATATAAACTAAGAACGGTTCTGCAAGCGGACAGATAATTATACCAATGTAGCATTTTACCTAGGGAGTTCTACCAGGTTGTCGATTTATATTTATACCACTGGGAAGGTTTATGTAGGACTTATAACTACAACTTACACTATTGATGTGAAAGGTAAACCATAACTAGAATCCTACTCATAACAGGGATAAGTCACGTGATAAAAGATATATGATAAATAATGATTAGTCATCATAAATAGATAAACATCAGAGCTCTTCTAGTCATAGTAATAGCTAGCCAATGGATAAACTCAGGAATAAATACTAAGGTAATTCAATAACTACATCAATGAATAACTCTAATTAGTGCAATTACATCTAGCAATCATTGTTAAGTTAATCCTACATCATGATCACATGTAAAGGGGCATCAACTAGGAAGGATGTGAAACAGAGTCATTATCCAACTTTGCGACCGTGCCCTGCTAGTCCTACGTACGGGGGATGGACTACAGAGGAACCAACGCAGCTGTCACCTGTGCGGACTACCACACGACCCAGCACATCAGGGTGCACTCGCAGATAAACAAGATATCTAGACACCGCGTCTACATATTGTCTACCATCTACCCATCGATCGCTTGGGTAAACGCTATACGAGCAATTACATGAATTCAATAAGATCAAACCAACTATCCTAGACATATAATCAAAGTAGACAATGAATATTGCAATTAAGAATATATAAGAGATTAAGAACAATGTTGCCTGAATCATAATATTGAATAAGAGCCAAGTACTAGAATTATACCGAACTCCGCGCTCCAGACAGACGCCAGGGGCTCCAGATCCCACTGAAGAACTAGAACTCTTCTACTTCTAATCTAACTAGGCCAAAGCTATGAACTAGAGAGACTCTGATGAACTAGAGAAGGCTCTTGATGGCTTGATCTCCAAATGACATGATGATCCAGGGAGGGGGGTCTGCCCCTTTATTTATAGCACGGTGGGATGAACGTGCGCCGCAGGATCAAACTGACTTAACCAAGGGCCGAGATGACTCCTCATAGGCGGTGGAAGAAGACTCCAGAAGGGGGGCTCGAAACCCTAACTTGGGGCGCCGGCCGGTGCAGGGGTGGGGCCGGCCGGCCCCACCTGGCAGCGTCTGCAGGTCCTGTTGCTTCCAGTGTCTTCTAGATCCTTCCCACATCTCGATGGTTATCTTTCCCGTGGCGGATAAGTTTCGTGATTATTATGCACTCTAATCCCTCTTTTATGCTTTTCTAGAATAATCCCTGGAAAATACTAAATATACAAAACTCATGGAAATTGTCAGTTAAAACCCTAGACTAGTGTGTATTCATGTATCCTTTTGTGTCTAAAGCTCTAATAAAAGTTGACGTTATTCACCGTCAACAAAGAATCCATCGAATTAATCGAGACTTAGCATCTTTCTTGGTGAGGAGGTATTTAAGTGTGGCATGGTCTGTATAAATTATTACCTTTGCCCCCACTAAGTAAGATCTAAACTTGTCTATTGCAAAGACCACTGCCAATTTTTCAGTGGTGGCATAATTAAGCTGTGGCCCAGACAAGGTTTTGCTAGCATAGGATATAGCGTAATGTTTCTTATCTTTGGTTTGTCCTAAAACGGCACTGACTGCAATGTCGCTAGCATTACACATGATCTCAAAAGGAAAACTCCAATCAGGTGGTTGGATTATTGGAGCTGAGATGAGCGCCCTCTTAAGAATTTCAAAGGCTTCAAGGCACTCAGTGTTAAAAATGAAAGGTGCATCTTTGGCTAGAAGGCTAGTCAGGGGTCTAGCAATTTGAGAAAAGTTTTTAATGAAATGCCTATAGAACCCTGCGTGGCCTAGAAAGCTACGAATACCTTTCACATTTGTGGGAGGTGGAAGTTGTTCAATAACTTCAATCTTTGCTCTATCCACTTCTATCCCACGTTCGGACACCTTGTGTCCTAGCACTATTCCTTCTCGAACCATAAAATGATATTTTTTTCCAGTTCAGGACTAAGTGCTTTTCTTCACATCGTTGTAAGACCATGTCTAGATTCTCTAAACATTCATCGAAGGTTTTGCCATAGACGGTAAAGTCATCCATGAACACCTCCATGATTTTCTCGATCATATCAGAGAAAATAGACATCATGCACCGTTGAAAAGAAGCTGGAGCATTACACAGCCCAAATGACATTCATCGATATGCATAAGTTCCATATGGGCATGTGAAAGTGGTCTTGATTTGATCATCTGGGTGGATTGGGATTTGATGATATCTAGAATACCCGTCAAGAAAACAAAAGAAAGAATGATTTGCAAGCCGTTCCAACATTTCATCAATGAAGGGTAACGGGAAGAGGTCTTTCTTTGTAGCCTTGTTAAATTTTCGGTAGTCAATGCACATACGCCACCCAGTAACAGTACGTTGAGGGATGAGCTCATTCTTCTCATTCCTAAAGACCGTCATTCCTCCTTTCTTTGGCACAACTTGGAGAGGGCTAACCCACTCACTATGAGGTACGAGATAAATAATTCCAGCATGTAAAAGCTTAAGGACCTCTTTCTTAACAACTTCTCGCATTGCGTTGTTAAGTCTCCTTTGTGAATACGATGAGTGCAGAGAATGGGACTAATTCCCTTGAGGTCTTGGAGTGAGTAGCCTATTGCTGGTTTATGTCTTTCTAAGACAGTGGCAAGTTGATCTGTTTCTTCTTCAGAAAGTTTGTCACTTATGATCACAAGTGTGCAAAAAAAAAAATTTGTGGCGCCCAATCCTAAACTTATGTGACGTGGAACAAGCGCACAGTCGTTTCCATAATTGGAGTCAGCGGTAATCTCGTCGCACGTTCGATGCACGGCTTTCGGGAAGCGCACCACAGGTGTGCAAAAAAATTTGTTGCACCCGATGCTCATTTTAGGTGATGCGGAACAAGTGCACAGTCACTTCCATGTTTGGAGTTAGTGGTAATCTCGTCGCACATTCGATCCACGGCTTTCGGGAAGTGCACCACAGGTGTGCAAAAAAATTTTGTTGCACCCGATGCTTATATTAGGTGACGTGGAACAAGTGCACGGTCGTTTCCACGCTTGGAGTCGCAAAGGTGGTAATCTCGGTCGAACGCTCGATGCCCCATTTGACGGAAAGCGCACCAAAGGTGCGCAAAAAAATTTTGTTGCACCCAATCCTCTACATAGGTGACGTGGAACAAGCGCACGGGCCGTTTCCCCATTTGGAGTCAGCGGTAATCCCGTGCTCATCTTAGCACGCAAGTCGATGCACGGCGTCGGCTTTCGAAGCGCACCAAAGGTGTGTAAAAAATTTTATTGCACCCGATGCTCATGTTAGGTGATGTGGAACAAGTGCACGGTCGTTTCCACATTTGGAGTCAATGGTAATCTCATCGCACGCTCACTCCACGTGCTTTGGAACAAGAAGCGCACCACACTCCACGTGTGCAAAAAATTTTTGTGGCACCCAATCCTCAACTTACGTGACATGGAACAAGCGCACGGTCGTTTCCACAGTTTGGGTCATTGGTAATCTTGTCACACGATCGATGCACGGCTTTCGAGAAGCAAACCACAGGTGTGCAAAAAAATTTGTTGCACCCGATGCTCATCTTAGGTGATGTGGAACAAGTGCACGGTCATTTCCACGTTTGGTGTCAGTGGTGATCTCGTTGCTTGTTCGATGCATGGCTTTCGGGAAGCGCACCACAGGTGTGCAAAAAAATTTATTGCACCCAATCCTCAAGTCACGTGACGTGGAACAACCGCACGATCGTTTCCACAGTTGGAGTCAGTGGTAATCTCATCGCACGTTCGATGCACGGCTTTCGGGAAGCACACAAGAGGTGTGCAAAAAAATTTGTTGCACCCGATGCTCATCTTAGGTGATGTGGAACAACCGCACTGTCGTTTCCACAGTTGGAGTCAGTGGTAATCTCGTCGCACGTTCGATGCACGGCTTTCGGGAAGCGCACCACAGGTGTGCAAAAATAATTTGTTGCACCCGATGCTCATGTTAGGTGATGTGGAACAAGTGCACGGTCGTTTTTACGTTTGGAGTCAGTGGTAATCTCATCGCACATTCGATGCACGGCTTTCAGGAAGCGCACCAAAGGTGTGCAAAAAAAATTTGTTGGACCCAATCCTCTACTTGGGTGATGTGGAACAAGCGCACCGTCGTTTCCACATTTGGAGTCGATGGCAATCTCGCCGCACGTTCGATGCATGGCTTTCGGGAAGTGCACCACGTGTGCAAAAAATTTGTTGCACCCGATGCTCATCTTAAGTGATGTGGAACAAGTGCACAGTCGTTTCCACGTTTGGAATCAGTGGTAATCTCGTCGCACGTTCGATGCACGCTTTCGGGAAGTGCACCGAAGGTGTGCAAAAAAATTTTGTTGCACCCGTTAGGTGACATGGAAAAAAGCGCACGGTCATTTCCACATTTGGAGTAAGTGGTAATCTGGTCGCACGTTTGATGCACGGCTTTCGGGAAGCACACCAAAGGTGTGCAAAAAATTTTTGTTGCACACGATGCTCATGTTAGGTGACGTGCAACAAGTGCACAGTCGTTTCCACGTTTGGAATCAGTGGTAATCTCGTCGCATGTTCGATGCACGGCTTTCAGGAAGCGCACCACAAGTGTGCAAAAAAAAATTTGTGGTGCCCAATCCTAAACTTATGTGACGTGGAACAAGCGCACGGTCGTTTCCATAACGCTCGATGCACGGCTTTTCGGAAGCGCACCATTGGTGTGCAAAAAATTTTGTTGCACCCGATGCTCATCTTAGGTGATGTGGAACAAGTGCACAGTCATTTCCACGTTTGGAGTCAGTGGTAATCTCATCACACGTTTTCACGGCTTTTGGGAAGTCACCCGCAGTGTGCAAAAAAATTTGTTGCACCCGATGCTCATCTTAGGTGACGTGGAACAAGTGCACGGTCGTTCCACGTTTGGAGTCATGGTAATCTTTCGATGCACGACTTTCGCACCACAGGTGTGCAAAAAAATTTTGTTGCACCCATGCTCAACTTAGGTGACATGGAACAAGCGCACGGTCGTTTCCACATTTGGAGTCATTGGTAATCTCATCGCACGTTCGATGCACGGCTTTCGGGAAGCGCACCAAAGGTGTGTAAAAAAATTTTATTGCACCCGATGCTCATGTTAGGTGATGTGGAACAAGTGCACGGTCGTTTCCACATTTGGAGTCAATGGTAATCTCATCGCACGTTCACTCCACGGCTTTCGGGAAGCGCACCACAGGTGTGCAAAAAAATTTTGTGGCACCCAATCCTCAACTTACGTGACATGGAACAAGCGCACGGGTCGTTTCCACGGGGTCATTGGTAATCTTGTCACACGATCGATGCACGGTTTCGCGCACCAAAAAAATTTGTTGCACCCGATGCTCATCTTAGGTGATGTGGAACAAGTGCACGGTCATTTCCACGTTTGGTGTCGTGGTGATCTCGTTGCTTGTTCGATGCATGGCTTTTTCGGGAAGCGCACCACAGTGTGCAAAAAAAATTTATTGCACCCAATCCTCAAGTCACGTGGCGTGGAACAACCGCACGCGGTCGTTTCCACGGTTGGAGTCGATGGTAATCTCATCGCACGTTCGATGCACGGCTTTTCGGGAAGCACACAAGAGGTGTGCAAAAAAAATTTTGTTGCACCCGATGCTCATCTTAGGTGATGTGGAACAACCGCCTGCGTTTCCACGGTTGGAGTCGGTGGTAATCTCGTCGCACGTTCGATGCACGGCTTTTCGGGAAGCGCACCACAGGTGTGCAAAAATAATTTGTTGCACCCGATGCTCATGTTAGGTGATGTGGAACAAGTGCACGGTCATTTTTACGTTTGGAGTCAGTGGTAATCTCATCGCACATTCGATGCACGGCTTTCAGGAAGCGCACCAAAGGTGTGCAAAAAAAATTTGTTGGACCCAATCCTCTACTTGGGTGATGTGGAACAAGCGCACCGTCGTTTCCACATTTGGAGTCAGTGGCAATCTCGTCGCACGTTCGATGCATGGCTTTCGGGAAGTGCACCACAGGTGTGCAAAAAAATTTGTTGCACCCGATGCTCATCTTAAGTGATGTGGAACAAGTGCACAGTCGTTTCCACGTTTGGAATCAGTGGTAATCTCGTCGCACGTTCGATGCACGCTTTCGGGAAGTGCACCGAAGGTGTGCAAAAAAATTTTGTTGCACCCGTTAGGTGACATGGAAAAAGCGCACGGTCATTTCCACATTTGGAGTAAGTGGTAATCTGGTCGCACGTTTGATGCACGGCTTTCGGGAAGCACACCAAAGGTGTGCAAAAAATTTTGTTGCACACGATGCTCATGTTAGGTGACGTGCAACAAGTGCACAGTCGTTTCCACGTTTGGAATCAGTGGTAATCTCGTCGCATGTTCGATGCACGGCTTTCAGGAAGCGCACCACAAGTGTGCAAAAAAAAATTTGTGGCGCCCAATCCTAAACTTATGTGACGTGGAACAAGCGCACAGTCGTTTCCATAATTGGAGTCAGCGGTAATCTCGTCGCACGTTCGATGCACGGCTTTCGGGAAGCGCACAACAGGTGTGCAAAAAAATTTGTTGCACCCGATGCTCATCTTAGGTGATGTGGAACAAGTGCACAGTCACTTCCATGTTTGGAGTCAGTGGTAATCTCATCGCACGTTCGATTCACGGCATTCGGGAAGTGCACCACAGGTGTGCAAAAAAATTTGTTGCTCCCGATGCTCATCTTAGGTGATGTGGAACAAGTGCACAGTCACTTCTGATGAGGACATCAACAACAATAATGCATCCCCGCCGACACCAGTACCTATTGCTGGTCCCCTGACTCGTGCTCGTGCTCGTCAACTTAATCATCAAGTGAGTTCCCTCTTGAGCTCTTGTCCATTTTATTTAGATCTTTGAGACACGCACACTCTTGTTTTGCTCAGAAATGGTGGAGAAGACGGACATGGAAACGGAAAAGATCAACAAGGGAAGCCTTTACGCTGGCTGCGTTCAGATTGTGAGGCAATGCCAATTTATCAAGGGATGATTGCATATGGGAAGCATGGAACCTTAACAAAGATGATTGGGGGCCAAGTCCAAGTATCCTTAACGTCCTCAATCAGGCTACCACGTCACTTCTAGCTAAGGAAAGAAAGAGTCCAAATCCAACACGTTTTGGAATTGGATTCGGACTGCAGAATAGCTCCCACTTGCGCGGGTCACCATGGCTTCATATGGAGTCCAATTGGGATGTTCAAATACTTGTTGGAAAGCTTATCAAGTGTACTTTCATATGGATCCAGTCTCATGTCCATATCTATTCGGTGTCAGCAGCAATGACACAAATAACGCCGAGAGATCGTTCTGTCCAGGGTGCTGTGTCACCTTATTTTAGCCCGATGGGCTGTGTATCGTCTTAGGGTCCATTAGGGACATGTCCTAGGGTTAGAGCACGACCCAAACACCTTGTGGTCATCCTCCCCACGTCATAGACTCCCTGGCCGCCGCTAGAAACACTCGGGTTTTGTTTAGATCAAGTTTAGCCTTCGCTACTTGCTTGTAAGCGCGCGTGCTGGATCAGCCGCCCGTCTTCTTGTCTTCGGAACCCCACTTCATTGGAGATTGAGTTTGAAACCTTCATTTATATCTAGTAATCTAGTACTTGTTCTACTTGTTTGATTGCTTGCAGGACGAGTGCCCTAGTGGCCGGGTGTCGCGCTCCACAAGATCGTGACAGACATTAGGGTGGTGTATCGGTTGCTAAGGCGCAGTCTTGGAGGGCTGTAGTCGAGCCGTTAACGTCATCTCCATTCACCAATCGAGTAATTCCACGCCTCTCATCGAAAGATCGAGCAAAAACCCTAACGGGTGTACATCAGTTGGTAATCAGAGCAAGGTTTATCGGTGAGAGACTTTTAATCCTTCGTGTTTTATTTTTTTCCTACAGTCCAGAAAAGCAAAAAAATATAGTAGATTAGTTTTTCCATAATCCTATAAAACCTTTGTGCCGTGGCTAGTACTGCTTAGTTAGGGCTTGTTGAGTTTGCGTTTGCTTCGGTCGTGTCCAGTGCTGGTTTTAGTCCTAGTCCTTTAGAGTTTCGAGTTCTTGTCACGTTTTGGTCACTATCAGTCTTTTACATCTCCGCTGCCATCACCACCACCATATACATCTCCGCTGCAAACGTTACTACCATATCGATCTTCTTTGCACCATATCCATCCTCTCTATTATCAATCAAGTTTTGTTCACAAAAAGAAAAATCTGAGTTGCTAGTTGCATTCTTGTCACCCCTGAAAAGAAAGAGAAATATATTGTAAGTTTTTTTTTCTGAAATCTGAATTGTGAACATTCAGATTTGTTCTAGTTGTGCAAAGCAAAAAAAGAAGAAGAAGAAAAAGAAAAAAAAAACAGACAAAAAAAAAAAAAAAAAGAGAAGAAAAAAAAAAGAGAGAAGGAAAAGAAGGGGGTGATAGCTTGCTGTTCATGTGCCTTTTTTCTCTTATTGTGCCGTGACTTTGTTTGTGTCCAGGCTCGCGTCTCTAGCACGGTCTAGCCTAGGACCAGCACAGTACCGCCGTTGAACGTTTGTTCAGCTTGCTTTTCTCACTAACGTGGTGCTAGTTCGTTCCTTGTTTCAACCCTCCTATAGCTCCACATATTCTATAGCTTGATAGGTCTTGTTGCTGCGGCGCCGATACACTCCATTCCATTGCTGCACACTTGTGGTCGCCGATCCCTCCTGTTGAGCTAGGTAAGAATTGGTAAGAACTTGTTAAACTGGTTGATAGAGAGGGCCTTGCTGCAGTCACGTCCTATTAGCTATAGGGCATTTATTTCTTCACCTATTTTCTTGTTTTCACTGTGTTTTTTTTGCTGAACCATGTCAGGATCAGATGACAATAACCAAATGCCACAATCACCTCGCACTAAGGGCATCATACAACATTTTCAAAGGAAGGTGAAGCTGCACACAGAGGGACTTGAAGCGGACTTGCAGGTGACAAATGAAAAGCTTGGGCAACTAGAGGCCACGCAGATCACCTCAAACACCAAGCTCACAAATTTGGAAGCATCTGTTGCTAGTGTGGATAAGAGTCTTGCTGCTCTCCTCAAGCGTTTCGATGACTTCCACACAGAGGACAAAGAGAAGCGAACAGAAGAAAGCAAGGAGGAAGATCAAGGGGACAATAAATATGATGATGATTACACGGCTGATACTGAATATGATGATGGAGACACTCGTGATCGATGCCACCTACGTCACAACCGTAGAGGTATGGGTGGCCACCGTCGACGTGAGATACACAATAATAATGATGCTTTCAGTAAAATTAAATTTAAAATCCCTCCTTTTGATGGTAAGTACGACCCTGATGCATACATTACTTGGGAGATTGCTGTTGATCAAAAGTTTGCATGTCATAATTTTCCTGAGGATACTCGTGTTAGGGCTGCTACCAGTGAGTTTACTGATTTTGCTTCTGTTTCGTGGATAGAACATGGCAAGAAAAATCCTAATAACATACCTCGAACTTGGGATGCATTGAAACGAGTCATGAGGGCTAGATTTGTTCCTTCTTACTGTGCACGCGATATGTTAAATAAGATGCAGCAATTGAGGCAAGGTGCTAAAAGTGTAGAAGAATATTATCAGGAATTACAAATGGGTATGCTGCGATGTAACTTAGAGGAGGAAGAGGAATCTGCTATGGCTAGATTTTTAGGCGGGTTAAATCGTGAAATTCAGGACATCCTTGCTTATAAAGATTATGCTAACATAACCCGTTTGTT
Source organism: Chrysopogon serrulatus (assembly GCA_015844335.1). NCBI lineage: Eukaryota > Viridiplantae > Streptophyta > Magnoliopsida > Poales > Poaceae > Chrysopogon > Chrysopogon serrulatus. The sequence goes on along the minus strand of JADLZL010005001.1, from coordinate 103,756 downwards.
TCATCTTGCTTGTAAAGCTGAAAGGGAAGTGCAGGGACGACGTTCTAGTGCCAAGTCTAACGTTTCTGCAGGGAAATCTATATCATGGCAGCAACGCACATCTACCTCCATGTCGGGTCATGCACCTTCCCCAACAAGCCGATTAACAGTGCCACCATCTTCCTCCAGCGACAAACCACGTGATTCTTCCACAAATTCAGCAACCAAATCTGTTCAGAAACCAGCTGCTAGTGTCACTCCGGTTGTCTCCACGGGAAGAACAAGAGATGTCCAGTGTCATCGATGCAAGAGTTATGGACACATGCAGCGTGATTGCCCTAACAAGCATGTTTTGGTGGTCAACGCTGATGGTGGGTACTCCTCTGCTAGTGATTTTGATGAAGATACACTTGCATTGCTTGCGGCTGACCATGCAGGTAGCGAAGACAATTTAGAAGAACATATTAATGCATGTGAAGCAGACCGCTATGAGAGCCTCATTGTGCAGCGTGTGCTTAGCACGCAAATGGAGAAGGCCGAACAAAATCAGCGACACACATTGTTTCAAACGAAGTGTGTCATCAAAGAGCGTTCGTGCTGTATGATCATTGATGGAGGTAGCTGCAACAACTTGGCCAGCAACGACATGGTGGAGAAGCTTGTGCTTACCACCAAACCACACCCACATCCATATTACATTCAATGGCTAAACAATAGTGGTAAGGCAAACGTAACTAGACTTGTGCGAATTAATTTTTCCATTGGATCCTATAAAGATGTTGTTGAATGTGATGTTGTGCCTATGCAAGCATGTAATATTCTGCTAGGTAGACCTTGGCAATTTGATAGAGATTCTATGCATCATGGTAGAGCAAATCAGTATTCTTTTCTATACCATGATAGAAAAATTGTGTTGCATCCTATGTCTCCTGAAGCTATTATGCAAAATGATATTGCTAAAGCTGCAAACGCCAAAAGTGAGAGCAATCAAAATGCAGAATCTGTTGCTGATAAGAAAGATGAGATAAAATTGAAAGGAAATTGCTTGCTTGCTACTAAATCTGATATTAATGAGTTCAATGCATCCACTTCTGTTGCTTATGATTTAGTATGCAAAGATGCATTGATCTCCCTTCATGATATGCAACATTCTTCGCCTCCTACCATTGCTAACATTTTGCAGGAGTATTCTGATGTGTTTCCAAGCGAAATACCACCGGGGCTGCCACCACTTCGAGGGATTGAGCATCAGATCGACTTGATTCCCGGTGCCTCATTGCCAAACCGTGCTCCATACAGGACCAATCCAGAAGAAATGAAGGAGATTCAGCGTCAAGTGCAAGAACTTCTCGACAAAGGTTACGTACGTGAGTCTCTTAGTTCTTGTGCTGTTTCGGTTATTTTAGTGCCTAAGAAAGATGGAACATGGCGTATGTGTGTTGATTGTAGGGCTATTAATAATATCACCATTCGATATCGACTCCCTATTCCCTGTTTAGATGATATGCTTGATGAATTGAGTGGTGCCATTGTGTTTTCCAAGGTTGATTTGCGTAGTGGGTACCACCAGATTCGTATGAAATTAGGAGACGAATGGAAAACAGCTTTCAAAACTAAGTTCGGCTTATATGAGTGGTTGGTAATGCCTTTTGGGTTAACTAATGCACCTAGTACTTTCATGAGACTAATGAACGAGGTTTTGCGTGCTTTCATTGGCAAATTTGTTGTTGTTTACTTTGATGATATATTGATCTACAGCAAATCTATGGATGAACATCTTGATCACTTACGTGCTGTTTTTGATGCTCTACGTGATGCACGATTATTTGGTAACCTTGAGAAGTGCACCTTTTGCACCGATCGAGTGTCTTTTCTTGGCTATGTTGTGACTCCATAGGGAATTGAGGTTGACCAAGCCAAGGTAGAAGCTATACAGGGATGGCCTATACCAAAGACTATCACCCCAGTGCGGAGTTTCCTAGGACTTGCTGGATTCTATCATCGGTTTGTGAAGGATTTCAGCACCATTGCAGCACCATTGAATGAGCTTACAAAGAAGGGAGTGCCTTTTAATTGGGGCCAAGTACAAGAGAATTCCTTCAACTTGTTGAAAGATAAGTTAACACATGCACCTCTCCTACAACTTTCAGATTTTAATAAGACTTTTGAGCTTGAATGTGATGCTAGTGGGATTGGTTTGGGTGGTGTTCTGTTACAAGAGGGTAAACCTGTTGCATATTTTAGTGAGAAATTGAGTGGGCCTGTTCTGAATTATTCCACTTATGATAAAGAATTATATGCTCTTGTTTGAACATTAGAGACATGGCAGCATTATTTGTGGCCCAAAGAGTTTGTTATTCATTCTGATCATGAATCTTTGAAGCATATTCGTAGTCAAGGAAAACAGAATCGAAGACATGCTAAGTGGGTAGAATTTATTGAATCCTTTCCTTATGTTATTAAGCACAAGAAAGGGAAGGAGAATACCATTGCTGATGCTTTGTCAAGGAGATATACTTTGCTGAATCAACTTGATTACAAGATCTTTGGATTAGAAACAATTAAAGACCAATATGTTAATGATGCTGATTTTAAAGAAGTGTTGCTGCGTTGTAAAGATGGAAAGGGGTGGAACAAATTCTTCGTTAGTGATGGGTTTGTGTTTAGAGCTAACAAGCTATGCATTCCAGCTAGCTCCGTTCGTTTGTTGTTGTTGCAGGAAGCGCATGGAGGCGGCTTGATGGGACATTTTGGAGCCAAAAAGACCGAGGACGTCCCTTGCTGGTCATTTCTTTTGGCCAAAGATGAGAAGAGATGTGGAGAGGTTTGTTGCTCGATGCACAACATGTCAAAAGGCAAAGTCACGGTTAAATCCACACGGTTTGTATTTACCTCTACCTGTCCCTAATGCTCCATGGGAGGATATATCTATGGATTTTGTGTTGGGATTACCAAGGACTAGAAAGGGACGTGATAGTGTGTTTGTGGTTGTTGATAGATTTTCTAAGATGGCACATTTCATACCATGCCATAAAACTGATGATGCCACTCATATTGCTGGTTTGTTCTTTCGAGAAATTGTTAAACTTACATGGTGTGCCCAACACAATTGTTTCTGATCGTGATGCTAAATTGCTTAGTCATTTTTGGAAGACTTTATGGACAAAATTGGGGACTAAACTTTTATTTTCTACTACATGTCATCCCCAAACTGATGGTCAAACTGAGGTTGTGAATAGAACTTTGTCTACTATGTTAAGGGCTGTTTTAAAGAAGAACATTAAGATGTGGGAAGAATGCTTGCCTCATATTGAATTTGCTTATAATCGATTGCTGCATTCTACTACAAAAATGTGCCCATTTCAGATTGTTTATGGTTTGTTGCCTCGAGCTCCAATTGATTTAATGCCTTTGCCATCTTCTGAAATATTAAATTTTGATGCTACTAGGCGTGCTGAGTTTATGCTGAAACTTCATGAAACAACTAAGCAAAACATAGAGCGTATGAATGCTAAATATAAGCTTGCTGGTGATAAAGGAAGAAAGGAATTAAAATTTGAACCTGGAGATTTAGTCTGGTTGCATTTAAGAAAGGACAGGTTTCCTGAATTGCGCAAATCTAAATTGCTACCTAGGGCTGCAGGACCATTTAAAGTGCTAACGAAAGTTAATGACAATGCATACATGCTCGAATTGCCTGCAGATTTTGGGGTTAGTCCCACATTTAACATTGCAGATTTGAGGCCATATTTGGGAGAGGAGGATGAGCTTGGAGTCGAGGGGGACGACTCACATTTAACATTGCCCCTTAGTCGTGAGCCCTCTTGTCTTGTCCATTTTATTTAGATCTTGGAGACACGCACACTCTTGTTTTGCTCAGAAATGGTGGAGAAGACGGACATGGAAACGGAAAAGATCAACAAGGGAAGGCTTTACGCTGGCTGCATTCAGATTGTGAGGCAATGCCAATTTATCAAGGGATGATTGCATATGGGAAGCATGGAGGGCCAAGTCCAAGTATCCTTAACGTCCTCAATCAGGCTACCACGTCACTTCTAGCTAAGGAAAGAAAGAGTCCAAATCCAACACGTTTTGGAATTGGATTCGGACTGCAGAACAGCTCCCACTTGCGCAGGTCACCATGGCTTCATATGGAGTCCAATTAGGACGTTCAAATACTTGTTGGAAAGCTTATCAAGTGTACTTTCATATGGATCTAGTCTCATATCTATATCTGTTCGGAGTCAGCGGCAATGACACAAATAACGCCGATAGGACGTTCTGTCCAGGGTGCTGTGTCACCTTATTTTAGCCTGATGGGCTGTGTATCGTCTTAGGGTCCATTAGGGACGTGTCCTAGGGTTGGAGCACGACCCAAACACCTTGTGGTCGTCCTCCCCACGTCATATACTCCCTGGCCGCCGCTAGAAACACTCGGGTTTTGTTTAGATCAAGTTTAGCCTTCGCTACTTGCTTGTAAGCGCGCGTGCTGGATCAGCCGCCCGTCTCGTCTTCGGAACCCCACTTCATTGGAGATTGAGTTTGAAACCTTCATTTATATCTGGTAATCTAGTACTTGTTCTACTTGTTCTTGCTGGTTCTTCGATTGCTTGCAGGACGAGTGCCCTAGTGGCCGGGTGTCGCGCTCCACAAGATCGTGACAGACATTGGGGTGGTGTATCGGTTGCTAAGGCGCAGTCTTGGAGGGCTGTAGTTGAGCCGTGAACGTCATCTCCATTCACCAATCGAGTTATTCCACGCCTCTCATCGAAAGATCGAGCAAAAACCCTAACGGGTGCACATCAACTTCCATGTTTGGAGTCAGTGGTAATCTCGTCGCACGTTCGATCCACGGCTTTCGGGAAGTGCACCACAGGTGTACAAAAAAATTTTGTTGCACCCGATGCTTATGTTAGGTGACGTGGAACAAGTGCACGGTCGTTTCAACGTTTGGAGTCAGTGGTAATCTCGTCGAACGTTCGATGCATGGCTTTCGGGAAGCGCACCAAAGGTGCGCAAAAAAATTTTGTTGCACCCAATCCTCTACATAGGTGACGTGGAACAAGCGCACGGTCGTTTCCCCATTTGGAGTCAGTGGTAATCCTGTCGGACGTTCGATGCACGGCTTTTGGGAAGCGCACCATTGGTGTGCAAAAAAATTTTGTTGCACTCGATGCTCATCTGAGGTGATGTGGAACAAGTGCACGGTCGTTTCCACGTTTGGAGTCAGTGGTAATCTCATCGCACGTTCGATTCACGGCTTTCGGGAAGTGCACCACGGGTGTGCAAAAAAATTTGTTGCACCCGGTGCTCATGTTAGGTGACGTGGAACAGGTGCACGGTCGTTTCCATGTTTGGAGTCAGTGTTAATCTCGTCGTACGTTCGATGCACGGCTTTCAGGAAGCGCACCACAGGTGTGCAAAAAAATTTTGTTGCAGCCGATGCTCAACTTAGGTGACGTGGAACAAGCGCACGGTCGTTTCCACATTTGGAGTCAGTGGTAAAATCATCGCACGTTCGATGCACGGCTTTCGGGAAGCGCACCAAAGGTGTGCACAAAAATTTTATTGCACCCGATGCTCGTGTTAGGTGATGTGGAACAAGTACACGGTCGTTTCCACGTTTGGAGTCAGTGGTAATCTCATCGCACGTTCGCTGCACGGCTTTCGGGAAGCTCACCACAGGTGTGCAAAAAAATTTTGTGGCACGCAATCCTCAACTTACGTGACATGGAACAAGCGCACGGTCGTTTCCACAGTTTGAGTCATTGGTAATCTTGTCACACGATCGATGCACGGCTTTCGAGAAGCGCACCATAGGTGTGCAAAAAAATTTGTTGCATCCGATGCTCATCTTAGGTGATGTGGAACAAGTGCACGGTCATTTCCACGTTTGGTGTCAGTGGTGATCTCGTTGCATGTTTGATGCATGGCTTTCGGGAAGCGCACCACAGGTGTGCAAAAAAAATTTATTGCACCCAATCCTCAAGTTACGTGACGTGGAACAACCGCACGGTCGTTTCCACGGTTGGACTCAGTGGTAATCTCGTCGCACGTTTGATGCACGGCTTTCGGGAAGCGCACCACAGGTGTGCAAAAAAAATTTGTTGCACCCGGTGCTCATGTTAGGTGACGTGGAACAAGTGCACGGTCGTTACCACGTTTGGAGTCAGTGGTAATCTCGTCGCACGTTTGATGCACGGCTTTCGGGAAGCGCACCACAGGTGTGCAAAAAAAATTTGTTGCACCCGGTGCTCATGTTAGGTGATGTGGAACAAGTGCACGGTCGTTTTCACGTTTGGAGTCAGTGGTAATCTCATCGCACATTCGATGGACGGCTTTCAGGAAGCGCACCAAAGGTGTGCAAAAAAATTTATTGCACCCAATCCTCAAGTTACGTGACGTGGAACAACCGAACGGTCGTTTCCACGGTTGGACTCAGTGGTAATCTCATCGCACGTTCGATGCACGGCTTTCGGGAAGCGCACCATAGGTATGCAAAAAAATTTTTTTGCACCCGATGCTCATGTTAGGTGATGTGGAACAAGTGCACGGTCGTTTTCACGTTTGGAGTCAGTGGTAATCTCATCGCACATTCGATGGACGGCTTTCAGGAATCGCACCAAAGGTGTGCAAAAAAAATTTGTTGGACCCAATCCTCTACTTGGGTGATGTGGAACAAGCGCACCGTCGTTTCCACATTTGGAGTCGATGGTAATCTCGTCCGCACGTTCGATGCACGGCTTTCGGAAGTGCACCACAGTGTGCAAAAAATTTGTTGCACCCGATGCTCATCTTAGGTGATGTGGAACAAGTGCACAGTCACTTCCATGTTTGGAGTCAGTGGTAATCTCGTCGCACGTTCGATGCACGGCTTTCGGGAAGCGCACCACAGGTGTGCAAAAAAAATTTGTTGCACCCGGTGCTCATGTTAGGTGATTTGGAACAAGTGCACGGTCGTTTTCACGTTTGGAGTCAGTGGTAATCTCATCGCACATTCGATGGACGGCTTTCAGGAAGCGCACCAAAGGTGTGCAAAAAAATTTATTGCACCCAATCCTCAAGTTATGTGACGTGGAACAACCGCACGGTCGTTTCCACGGTTGGACTCAGTGGTAATCTCATCGCACGTTCGATGCACGGCTTTCGGGAAGCGCACAATAGGTGTGCAAAAAAAATTTGTTGCACCCGATGCTCATGTTAGGTGATGTGGAACAAGTGCATGGTCGTTTTCACGTTTGGAGTCAGTGGTAATCTCATCGCACATTCGATGGACGGCTTTCAGGAATCGCACCAAAGGTGTGCAAAAAAAATTTGTTGGACCCAATCCTCTACTTGGGTGATGTGGAACAAGCGCACCGTCGTTTCCACATTTGGAGTCAGTGGTAATCTCGTCGCACGTTCGATGCACGGCTTTCGGGAAGTGCACCCCAGGTGTGCAAAAAAATTTGTTGCACCCGATGCTCATCTTAGGTGATGTGGAACAAGTGCACAGTCACTTCCATGTTTGGAGTCAGTGGTAATCTCGTCGTACGTTCGATGCACGGCTTTCGGGAAGTGCACCACAGGTGTGCAAAAAAATTTTGTTGCACCCGATGCTTACGTTAGGTGACGTGGAACAAGTGCACGGTCGTTTCCATGTTTGGAGTCAGTGGTAATTGTGGGGGCTATAACCCCCGGTACCCTCATCATGTTATATGGGCCGCGCCATCAGCGGACCGGCCCATGAGATATGACAGTATGTTGTAATCTAAATAGTACCAACTCGAGTACTTTACTTGTAACCCTGCCCCTCCGGACTATATAAGGAGGGACAGGGGTACCCCCATAATCAACTCGAATACAATACGGAACACAGGATGTACGGTATTATGTCACACCGACGGCCGGAACCTGTATAAATCTGTGTCTCTGTGCTTGTATTTGGGTTACCATCTTGTTCTTGATCTCGCGCACCCCGCCACCATCATCTAATCTACTACCTAGGGTAACCCCAAGGTAGGCTGCCGACCAGATATCGTCGACAGCTGGCGCGCCAGGTAGGGGTGTGCTCCTGATCCGTCGCTGAGCGAGATGGCAATTTTTCATCAATATCTATATACAACCGGAGATTACTACATCGACGCACGATGGCCAGATCCGATCGGCCCAAAGAAGCAAGCAGCGCCGCGATCCAATCTCCAACTGAGTCAATCCAACCTGCAGTCGCCACCGTCTCGACGGGATCTGGCTTCGCCGATTTCTACTTCGGATGGGGCTCGATGTTTGCATGTTGCATGCATCTAATACCGAACGAGACGCCTGCATCTCGCCGATCCGATCTGCCAAAGTATCTCGCCGCCCCCGTGCATTGGCTGCTCCAAGGCGCCAATCAACACAGCAACCACACGTTCGTGATCTACAGCACCATGTATGCATGCATGCTTGATGACGCAAGCAAGCAAACAAGACCATGCAGGCCACCAAGATCCGTGACGTGTGTCTGTGCATGTGCTTGATCCACACACACACCGTTTCGCCGAGCGCCGTCATGTCACCGCCGAGCCAGAAGCAAGACATCAAGCATTGCCGACTCCTCCCTACAACACGCCGACCACTCCATGCGACGCATCTACTACTCCGATCGATACGCCGATTACTCCACTCGGATGTCGACTTCTACGCTCGGGCGGTCTGACTTCTTTGCTGGAAAAAAATTGCTGACTTCCGCTTCGGCGTGCATCGGTTTCTCGACTCGACATGTCGACTCCTCTGCTCGTCAACGACCACGACTCGTCTCCACTGACAAGCTAAGTCATAATTTTAATATATTTCTGAATATTCTCCAATCTTTATATATCTCCACATATTTCTTCAACTATTTTGTCGCCATATTAATTAATTTTTACAATGATTTTTATCCGCCGACCAGCCGCCAGCTAAAAAAAAATTACTCGAGTTATTCGAGAACGACCCTGGCTCGACCTCGACCTACACATGCATGCAGCTCCGTGCTCTATGTTATGGTCAGTCAGCAGCGGTTCCTTAAAAAATTTTGTTTGCGCTCCTACGCTCACACGAGGCATGAGCTCCTCCGCGCTATGGGGGGTATGAGATAGCTGGGGCTGGATAACAAGATACAAAGCTACGCTGCAAGGCACCACTCATATTTTCACAATTCGAGTCACCGACCGGCCACGTTCTCATTTGCGTTGTCCGCAGACGGCCCTGTTCCCGACTTAATCCCAAAGACGTGCATGCAGCTCCGCTGGCTGCGTTAAAGGGTCGGTCAGGCAGCGGCTCTTCGGCGACGTCTGTATCCCTACGCGTGCATACAGCTTCCACGCTAAAGCGCTATGGGCTACGGACTAGTCGGAGCTGGTTACAATGCGATGAAGAACCAACCGATCGTACTCACTCATATCAATAATTTTTTCGCCGAAAACAAATATAATATCGCCAATATCACCAATACCGATTCTCGCCAAATTTTATATTTATTTTTACATCATATACTACCGATTCTCCATATTTATTGCAGGGGCCTGGTTCGGTCATCGAGCTTATTCTCTACGCTCGGGGACTGGATCGCCTAGAAGGTCATCGAAATTATCGCCAACCAGGTGGTTGCACCACCGGTGCTCGGATTTCGCCGCTAACTAGTTGGTTGGACTACTTGCCGCCGGATTTTATCGCCGGCCGCACTTCAACCACTCGGCGTTCATCGCCACTCACCGCTTTTCTCCGCTCGGTGCTCATCGCCGATCGCCCCTCATCACTACTCGCCGCTCAAATTTCATCGCCGACCAGTTTCTCCGACCACTTGGCGCTCATCGACGGCCGCCGCTGTTCGTTCATCTCCGCCGAGACTCAACGCCGACGCCACTGCGCCGTTCATCTCCGCCGGGGTTCATCACCACTTACCGCTCGCCTTTTTTGGAGTCGCCGTTGCTCATCACTCATCGCTGTTCGACGCCGATTCTTCATACACGTGTCACTAACTATGCTAGTGTACTATCAAGTTTCTCCATGCTTTGTTCGGTTCGATGTGCTGATCCCGGGCAGCGCTTCGGGGATCTTGATACGCACATTTCACGTTTAAGCCGGGGGCCGTCTATTCGCCTGTTATTGAAAATCTTCTATTCTTTGACCCCGCTACAAGATGCTTTGCTATCTTCCACCAAATCTCGGGGACTACTGGTGTACACGTCACCTCACGGTGACTTGACGGGTGTACACGTATCTGGACATGAAGAAATCTTAAATTTAATTTTTGAGCCTCTTGCATCCTCTGAGCAAGTCTTACCTGAATAAAGCTCGAGCTCCATCACCGACCAGCTTGCTCAAACTTCATCGCCGACCAGCTTGCTCAAACTTCATCGCCGACCAGCTTGCTCAAACTTCATCGCCGACCAGCTTGCTCAAACTCCATCGCCGACCAGCTTGCTCAAACTTCATCGCCGACCAGCTTGCTCGGACTCCATCGCCCGACCAGTGCGCTCGACTCCATCGCCGACCAGCACGCTCTAGCTCCATCACCGATCAGTTCAACTGGTTGGACTCTTCGCTCCGACCGCTTGGCTTCAGGTTTAGCGACATTGCTCAAAAGATACAAGACGCTCGGGGACTAGCTGTGGGGGCTATAACCCCCGGTACCCTCATCATGTTATATGGGCCGCGCCATCAGCGGACCGGCCCATGAGATATGACAGTATGTTGTAATCTAAATAGTACCAACTCGAGTACTTTACTTGTAACCCTGCCCCTCCGGACTATATAAGGAGGGACAGGGGGTACCCCCATAATCAACTCGAATACAATACGGAACACGTGATGTACGGTATTATGTCACACCGACGGCCGGAACCTGTATAAATCTGTGTCTCTCGTGCTTGTATTTGGGTTACCATCTTGTTCTTGATCTCGCGCAAAATTTGTTCCACCACCATCATCTAATCTACTACCTAGGGTAACCCCAAGGTAGGCTGCCGACCAGATATCGTCGACAAACGATCTCGTCGAACGTTCGATACAGGGGGCTTTTCGGGAAGCGCACCAAAGGTGTGCGAAAAAAAATTTTTGTTGCACCCGATGCTCATTTTAGGTGACGTGGAACAAGTGCATAGTCGTTTCCACGTTTGGAGTCAATGGTAATCTCATCGCACGTTCGCTGCACGGCTTTCGGGAAGCGCACCACCACAGTGTGTGCAAAAAAATTTGTGGCACCCAATCCTCAACTTACGTGACGTGGAACAACCGCACGGTCATTTCCACGCTTGAAGTCGGTAATCTCGTCGCACGCTCGATGCACGGCTTTCGGGAAGCGCACCACGGTGTGTAAAAAATTTGGTTGCACCCAATGCTCATGTTAGGTGATGTGGAACAAGTGCACGCTTCGTTTGCACGCTTGGAGTCGGTGATAATCTCGTCACACGTTCGATGCAAGAGTTTCGGGAAGCGCACCACAGGTCTTCAAAGAAATTTTATTGCACCGAATCCTCAACTTACGTGACGTGGAACAACCACACGGTCATTTCCATAGTTGGAGTCAGTGGTAATCTCGTCGCATGTTTGATGGACGGCTTTCGGGAAGCGCACCACAGGTGTGCAAAAAAAATTTGTTGCACCCGATGCTCATCTTAGGTGATGTAGAACATGCGCACGGTCGTTTCCACGTTTAGAGTCAATGGTAATCTCGTCGCACGCTCGGACGCACGGCTTTCGAGAAACGCACAAAAGGTGTGGAAAAAAATTTTGTGGCACCCGATGCTCATCTTTGGTGACGTGGAACATGCGCACGGTCGTTTCCACGTTTGGAGTCGTGGATAATCTCGTCGCACGCTTCGATGCACGCTTTTCGGTAAGTGCACCGAAGGTGTGCAAAAAATTTTGATGCACCCGTTAGGTGACGTGGAAAAAGCGCATGGTCATTTCCACATTTGGAGTAAGTGGTAATCTGGTCGCACGTTCGACGCACGGCTTTCGGGAAGCACACCAAAGGTGTGCAAAAAAAATTTGTTGCACACGATGCCCCTGTTAGGTGACGTGCAACAAGTGCACAGTCGTTTCCACATTTGGAATCAGTGGTAATCTTGTCGCATGTTCAATGCACGGCTTTCAGGAAGCGCACCACAAGTGTGCAAAAAAAAATTGGTGGCGCCCAATCCTAAACTTATGTGACGTGGAACAAGCGCACAGTCGTTTCCATAATTGGAGTCAGCGGTAATCTCATCGCACGTTCGATGCACGGCTTTCGGAAAGCGCACCATAGGTGTGCAAAAAAATTGTTGCACCCGATGCTCATCTTAGGTGATGTGGAACAAGTGCACAGTTACTTCCATGTTTGGAGTCAGTGGTAATCTCATCGCACGTTCGATTCACGGCTTTCGGGAAGTGCACCACAGGTGTGCAAAAAAATTTGTTGCACCCGATGCTCATCTTAGGTGACGTGGAACAAGTGCACGGTCGTTTCCACGTTTGGAGTCAGTGGTAATCTCGTCGTACGTTCGATGCATGGCTTTCAGGAAGCGCACCACAGGTGTGCAAAAAAATTTTGTTGCAGCCGATGCTCAACTTAGGTGACGTGGAACAAGCGCATGGTCGTTTCCACATTTGGAGTCAGTGGTAATCTCATCGCACGTTCGATGCACGGCTTTCGGGAAGTGCACCACAGGTGTGCAAAAAAATTTGTTGCACCTGATGCTCATCTTAGGTGACGTGGAACAAGTGCACGGTCGTTTCCACGTTTGGAGTCAGTGGTAATCTGGTCGCACGTTCGACGCACGGCTTTCGGGAAGCGCACCACCAGTGTGCAAAAAAATTTTGTTGCACCAAATCCTCAACTTACGTGACGTGGAACAACCGCACGGTCGTTTCCACAGTTGGAGTCAGTGGTAATCTCGTAGCACGTTCGATGCACGGCTTTCCGGAAGCGCACCACAGGTGTGCAAAAAAATTTTGTTGCAGCCGATGCTCAACTTAGGTGATGTGGAACAAGCGCACGGTCGTTTCCACATTTGGAGTCAGTGGTAATCTCATCGCACGTTCGATGCACGGCTTTCGGGAAGCGCACCAAAGGTGTGCAAAAAAATTTTATTGCACCCGATGCTCATGATAGGTGATGTGGAACAAGTGCACAGTCGTTTCCACGTTTGGAGTTAGTGGTAATCTCATCGCACGTTCACTGCATGGCTTTCGGGAAGCGCACCACAGGTGTGCAAAAAAATTTTGTGGCACCCAATCCTCAGCTTACGTGACATGGAACAAGCGCACGGTCGTTTCCACAGTTTGAGTCATTGGTAATCTTGTCACACGATCGATGCACGGCTTTCGAGAAGCGCACCACAGGTGTGCAAAAAAATTTGTTGCACCCGATGCTCATGTTAGGTGATGTGGAACAAGTGCACGGTCATTTCCACGTTTGGTGTCAGTGGTGATCTCGTCGCATGTTCGATGCACGGCTTTCAGGAAGCGCACCAAAGGTGTGCAAAAAAAATTTGTTGGACCCAATCCTCTACTTGGGTGATGTGGAACAAGCGCACCGTCGTTTCCAAATTTGGAGTCAATGGTAATCTCGTCGCACGATCGATGATGCACGGCTTTCGGGAAGCGCACCACAGGTTCGCAAAAAACTTTTGTTGCACCTGATGCTCATCTTAGGTGACGTGGAACAAGTGCACGGTCGTTTCCACGTTTGGAGTCGATGGCAATCTGGTCGCACGCTCGATGCACGGCTTTCGAAGCGCACCACAAGTGTGCAAAAAAATTTTGTTGCACCAAATCCTCAACTTACGTGACGTGGAACAACCGCACGGTCGTTTCCACGCTTGGAGTCGATGGTAATCTCATCGCACGTTCGATGCACGGCTTTCGTGAACCGCATCACGCTTCTGCAAAAAAATTTTGTTGCACCCAATCCTCAACTTACGTGACGTGGAACAACCGCACGGCCGTTTCCACAATTGGAGTCCATGGTAACCTTGTCGCACGCTCGATGCACGGCTTTCGTGAAAGTGCACCACAGTGTGAAAAAATTTTTTTTTTGCACCCGATGCTAATGTTAGGTGACGTGGAACAAGTGCACGGTCGTTACCACGTTTGGAGTCCATGGTAATCTCGTCGCACGCTTTGATGCACGGCTTTCGTGAAGCGCACCACAGGTGTGCAAAAAATCATGTTAGGTGATGTGGAACAAGTGCATGGTCGTTTTTCACGTTTGGAGTCGGTGGTAATCTCGCCGCGACGCTTTGATGCACGGCTTTCGTGAAGCGCACCACAGGTGTGCAAAAAAATTTGTTGCACCCGATGCTCATGTTAGGTGATGTGGAACAAGTGCACGGTCGTTTCCACGTTTGGAGTCGGTGGTAATCTCATCGCACGCGTTCACGCACGGCTTTCGGGCACGCACCACAGTGTGCAAAAAATTTTGTGGCACCCAATCCTCAACTTACGTGACATGGAACAAGCGCACGGTCGTTTCCACAGTTTGAGTCATTGGTAATTTTGTCACACGATCGATGCACGGCTTTCGAGAAGCGCACCACGGGTGTGCAAAAAAATTTGTTCCACCCGATGCTCATCTTAGGCGATGTGGAACAAGTGCACGGTCATTTCCACGTTTGGTGTCAGTGGTGATCTCGTTGCATGTTCAACGCATGGCTTTTGGGAAGCGCACCACAGGTGTGCAAAAAAATTTATTGCACCCAATCCTTAAGTTACGTGACGTGGAACACCCGTACGGTCGTTTCCACAGTTGGAGTCAGTGGTAATCTCATCGCACGTTCGATGCACGGCTTTCGGGAAGCGCACAACAGGTGTGCAAACAAATTTTGTTGCACCTGATGCTCATCTTAGGTGATGTGGAACAAGCGCACCGTCGTTTCCACGGTTGGAGTCGGGTGGTAATCTCGCCGCACGCGTTCGATGCACGGCTTTCGGGAAGCGCACCACAGGTGTGCAAAAAAAATTTTATTGCGATGCTCATGTTATGTGATGTGGAACAAGTGCACGGTCGTTTCCACGTTTGGAGTCAGTGGTAATCTCATCGCACATTCGATGCACGGCTTTCGAAGCGCACCAAAGGTGTGCAAAAAAAATTTGTTGGGCCCAATCCTCTACTTGGGTGATGTGGAACTAGCGCACCGTCGTTTCCACATTTGGAGTCGATGGTAATCTCGTCGCACGCTCGATGCACGGCTTTCGAAGCGCACCTCAAGTGTGCAAAAAATTTTGTTGCACCAAATCCTCAACTTACGTGACGGGGAACAACCGCACGGTCGTTTCCACGCTTGGAGTCGATGGTAATCTCGTCGCGACGCTCGATGCACGGCTTTCGGGAACCGCACCACAGTTCTGCAAAAAATTTTGTTGCACCCAATCCTCAACTTACGTGGACGTGGGAACAACCGCACGGCCGTTTCCACAATTGGAGTCCATGGTAACCTCGTCGCACGCGTTCGCACGGCTTTTTCGAAAGTGCACCACAGGTGTGAAAAAAATTTTGTTGCACCCGATGCTAATGTTAGGTGACGTGGAACAAGTGCACGGTCGTTACCACGTTTGGAGTCAGTGGTAATCTCGTCGCACGTTTGATGCACGGCTTTCAGGAAGCGCACCACAGGTGTGCAAAAAAAATTTGTTGCACCCGATGCTCATGTTAGGTGATGTGGAACAAGTGCACGGTCGTTTCCACGTTTGGAGTCGGTGGTAATCTCATCGCACGTTCAATTGCACAGCGGCTTTTCGGGAAGCGCACCACAGGTGTGCAAAAAAAAAAGTTTGTGGCACCCAATCCTCAACTTACGTGACATGGAACAAGCGCACGATCGTTTCCACAGTTTGAGTCATTGGTAATCTTGTCACACGATCGATGCACGGCTTTCGAGAAGCGCACCACAGGTGTGCAAAAAAATTTGTTCCACCCGATGCTCATCTTAGGCGATGTGGAACAAGTGCACGGTCATTTCCACGTTTGGTGTCAGTGGTGATCTCGTTGCATGTTCAACGCATGGCTTTTGGGAAGCGCACCACAGGTGTGCAAAAAAAATTTATTGCACCCAATCCTCAAGTTACGTGACGCGGAACACCCGTACGGTCGTTTCCACAGTTGGAGTCGATGGTAATCTCATCGCACGTTCGATGCACGGCTTTCGAAAGCGCACAACAGGTGTGCAAAAAAATTTTGTTGCACCCGATGCTCCTCTTAGGTGATGTGGAACAAGCGCACCGTCGTTTCCACGCTTGGAGTCGGTGGTAATCTCGTCGCACGCTCGATGCACGGCTTTCGAAGCGCACCACAGTGTGCAAAAAAATTTATTGCGATGCTCATGTTATGTGATGTGGAACAAGTGCACGGTCGTTTCCACGTTTGGAGTCGAGTGGTAATCTCATCGCACATTCGATGCACGGCTTTCGAGGAAGCAAAAAAAAATTTGCACCAAAGGTGTGCAAAAAAAAAATGTGTTGGGCCCAATCCTCTACTTGGGTGATGTGGAACTAGCGCACCGCCGTTTCCACATTTGGAGTCGATGGTAATCTCGTCGCACGCTCGATGCACGGCTTTTCGGGAAGCGCACCTCAAGTGTGCAAAAAATTTTGTTGCACCAAATCCTCAACTTACGTGACGTGGAACAACCGCACGGTCGTTTCCACGCTTGGAGTCGATGGTAATCTCGTCGCACGTTCGATGCACGGCTTTCGGGAACCGCACCACGCCCCGCAAAAAAATTTTGTTGCACCCAATCCTCAACTTACGTGGACGTGGAACAACCGCACGGCCGTTTCCACAATTGGAGTCCATGGTAACCTCGTCGCACGCTCGATGCACGGCTTTCGTAAAGTGCACCACAGGTGTGAAAAAAAATTTTGTTGCACCCGATGCTAATGTTAGGTGACGTGGAACAAGTGCACGGTCGTTACCACGTTTGGAGTCAGTGGTAAAACGTTTGATGCACGGCTTTCGAAGCGCACCACGGTGTGCAAAAAATCATGTTAGGTGATGTGGAACAAGTGCATGGTCGTTTTCACGCTTTGGAGTCGGTGGTAATCTAATCGCACATTCGGATGCACGGCTTTCGGGAAGCACACCAAAAGTGTGCAAAAAAATTGTTGGACCCAATCCTCTACTTGGGTGATGTGGAACAAGCGCACCTGTTTCCACATTTGGAGTCAGTGGTAATCTCGTCGCACGCTCGATGTGCTTTTCGGGAAAAAAACTTTTGTTGCACCTGATGCTCATCTTAGGTGATGTGGAACAAGCGCACAATCATTTCCACGATTGGAGATAGTGGTAATCTCGTCGCACGCTCGATGCTCTTCCGGAAGCGCACCAAAGGTGTGCAAAAAATTTTGTTGCACTTTCGATCCTCATCTTAGCTGATGTGGAACAAGTGCCCGGGTCGTTTCTACGCTTGGGAGTCGAGGTAATCTCATCGCACGCTTGATGCACGGCTTTCGAAGCGCACCACGTGTGTGCAAAAAATTTTGTGGCACCCAATCCTCAACTTACGTGACATGGAACAAGCGCACGGTCGTTTCCACAGTTTGAGTCATTGGTAGTCTTGTCACACGATCGATGCATGGCTTTCGAGAAGCGCACCACAGTGTGCAAAAAAAAATTTGTTGCACCCGATGCTCATCTTAGGTGATGTGGAACAAGTGCACGGTCATTTCCACGTTTGGTGTCGGTGGTGATCTCGTTGCATGTTCGACGTATGGCTTTTGGGAAGCGCACCACAGGTGTGGAAAAAAAAATTTATTGCACCCAATCCTCAAGTTACGTGGCGTGGAACACCCGCACGGTCGTTTCCACGCTTGGAGTCGGTGGTAATCTCATCGCACGTTCGATGCACGGCTTTCGGGAAGCGCACAACAGGTGTGCAAAAAAATTTTGTTGCACCTGATGCTCCTCTTAGGTGATGTGGAACAAGCGCACCGTCGTTTCCACAGTTGGAGTCAGTGGTAATCTCGTCGCACGTTCGATGCACGGCTTTCGGGAAGCGCACCACAGGTGTGCAAAAAAAATTTATTGCGATGCTCATGTTATGTGATGTGGAACAAGTGCACGGTCGTTTCCACGTTTGGAGTCGATGGTAATCTCATCGCACATTCGATGCACGGCTTTCGAAGCGCGCACCAAAGGTGTGCAAAAAAAATTTGTTGGGCCCAATCCTCTACTTGGGTGATGTGGAACTAGCGCACCGTCGTTTCCACATTTGGAGTCAGTGGTAATCTCGTCGCACGTTCGATGCACGGCTTTCGGGAAGCGCACCTCAAGTGTGCAAAAAATTTTGTTGCACCAAATCCTCAACTTACGTGACGTGGAACAACCGCACGGTCGTTTCCACGCTTGGAGTCGATGGTAATCTCGTCGCACGTTCGATGCACGGCTTTCAGGAACCGCACCACAGTCCTGCAAAAAAATTTTGTTGCACCCAATCCTCAACTTACGTGACGTGGAACAACCGCACGGCCGTTTCCACAATTGGAGTCCATGGTAACCTCGTCGCACGTTCGATGCACGGCTTTCAGAAAGTGCACCACAGGTGTGAAAAAAATTTTGTTGCACCCGATGCTAATGTTAGGTGACGTGGAACAAGTGCACGGTCGTTACCACGTTTGGAGTCAGTGGTAATCTCGTCGCACGTTTGATGCACGGCTTTCAGGAAGCGCACCACAGGTGTGCAAAAAATCATGTTAGGTGATGTGGAACAAGTGCATGGTCGTTTTCACGTTTGGAGTCAGTGGTAATCTAATCGCACATTCGATGCACGGCTTTCAGGAAGCACACCAAAAGTGTGCAAAAAAAATTGTTGGACCCAATCCTCTACTTGGGTGATGTGGAACAAGCGCACTGTCGTTTCCACATTTGGAGTCAGTGGTAATCTCGTCGCACGTTCGATGCACGGCTTTCGGGAAGCGCACCACAGGTGTGCAAAAAACTTTTGTTGCACCTGATGCTCATCTTAGGTGATGTGGAACAAGCGCACAATCATTTCCACGATTGGAGATAGTGGTAATCTCGTCGCACGTTCGATGCACGGCTTCCGGGAAGCGCACCAAAGGTGTGCAAAAAAATTTTGTTGCACTCGATCCTCATCTTAGCTGATGTGGAACAAGTGCCCGGTCGTTTCTACGTTTGGAGTCAGAGGTAATCTCATCGCACGCTTGATGCACGGCTTTTCGGAAGCGCACCACAGGTGTGCAAAAATTTTGTGGCACCCAATCCTCAACTTACGTACATGGAACAAGCGCACGGTCGTTTCCACGCTTTGAGTCATTGGTAGTCTTGTCACACGATCGATGCATGGCTTTCGAGAAGCGCACCACAGTGTGCAAAAAAAATTTGTTGCACCCGATGCTCATCTTAGGTGATGTGGAACAAGTGCACGGTCATTTCCACGTTTGGTGTCAGTGGTGATCTCGTTGCATGTTCGACGTATGGCTTTCGGGAAGCGCACCACAGGTGTGGAAAAAATTTATTGCACCCAATCCTCAAGTTACGTGACGTGGAACACCCGTGCGGTCGTTTCCACGGTTGGAGTCGATGGTAATCTCATCGCACGCGTTCGATGCACGGCTTTCGGGAAGCGCACAACAGGTGTGCAAAAAAATTTTGTTGCACCCAATGCTCCTCTTAGGTGATGTGGAACAAGCGCACCGTCGTTTCCACGCTTGGAGTCGATGGTAATCTCATCGCACGTTCGATGCACGGCTTTCGGGAAGCGCACCACAGGTGTGCAAAAAAATTTTGTTGCGATGCTCATGTTATGTGATGTGGAACAAGTGCACGGTCGTTTCCACGCTTGGAGTCGGTGGTAATCTCATCGCACATTCGATGCACGGCTTTTCGGGAAGCGCACCAAAGGTGTGCAAAAAAATTTGTTGGGCCCAATCCTCATGTTGGGTGATGTGGAACAAGTGCACGGTCGTTTCCACATTTGGAGTCGATGGTAATCTCGTCGCACGTTCGATGCACGGCTTTCGGGAAGCGCACCTCAAGTGTGCAAAAAAAAATTTTGTTGCACCAAATCCTCAACTTACGTGATGTGGAACAACCGCACCGGTCGTTTCCACATTTGGAGTCGATGGTAATCTCGTCGCACGCTCGATGCACGGCTTTCGGGAACCGCACCACGCTTCGCAAAAAAAATTTGTTGCACCCAATCCTCATCTTAGGTGACGTGGAACAACCGCACGGCCGTTTCCACAATTGGAGTCCATGGTAACCTCGTCGCACGTTCCATGCACGGCTTTCGTGAAGTGCACCACAAGTGTGCAAAAAATTTTGTTGCACCAAATGCTAATGTTAGGTGACGTGGAACAAGTGCACGGTCGTTTCCACGTTTGGAGTCGGTGGTAATCTCGTCGCACGCTTGATGCACGGCTTTCGTGAACCGCACCACGTGTGCAAAAAAAAATCACCCAATCCTCAGGTGATGTGGAACAAGTGCATGGTCGTTTTCACGTTTGGAGTCCATGGTGGTAATCTAATCGCACGCTTCGATGCATGGCTTTTCGCGTGAAAGTGCACCAAAAGTGTGCAAAAAATTTTGTTGCACCCAATGCTCTGTTAGGTGATGTGGAACAAGTGCACGGTCGTTTCCACATTTGGAGTCAGTGGTAATCTCGTCGCACGCTTGATGCACGGCTTTCAGGAAGCGCACCACAAGTGTGAAAAAAATTTTGTTGCACCTGATGCTCATCTTAGGTGATGTGGAACAAGTGCATGGTCATTTTCACGTTTGGAGTCGAAGTGGTAATCTTATCGCACGCTCGATGCACGGCTTTCGGGGAAGCGCACCAAAGTGTGCAAAAAAATTTGTTGCACCCAATCCTCATCTTAGGTGATGTGGAACAAGTGCACGGTCGTTTCCACATTTGGAGTCAAGGTAATCTCATCGCACGTTCGATGCACGGCTTTTCGGGAAGCGCACCACAGGTGTGCAAAAAAATTTGTGGCACCCAATCCTCAACTTACGTGATGTGGAACAAGCGCACGGTCGTTTCCACGTTTGGGTCATTGGTAATCTTGTCACACGATCGATGCATGGCTTTCGAGAAGCAAACCACAGGTGTGCAAAAAAATTTGTTGCACCCGATGCTCATCTTAGGTGATGTGGAACAAGTGCACGGTCATTTCCACGTTTGGTGTCGTGGTGATCTCGTTGCATTGTTTGATGCATGGCTTTTCGGAAGCGCACCACAGGTGTGCAAAAAAATTTATTGCACCCAATCCTCATGTTAGGTGACGTGGAACAACCGCACGATCGTTTCCACGCTTGGAGTCGGTGGTAATCTCATCGCACGTTCGATGCACGGCTTTTCGAAGCGCACCACAAGTGTGCAAAAAAAAAAAAAAAATTTGTTGCACCCAATGCTCATCTTAGGTGATGTGGAACAAGTGCACCGTCGTTTCCACAATTGGAGTCAGTGGTAATCTCGTCGCACGTTCGATGCACGGCTTTCGAAGCGCACCACAGGTGTGCAAAAAATTTGTTGCACCCGATGCTCATCTTAGGTGATGTGGAACAAGTGCACGGTCGTTTTCCATGTTTGGAGTCGTTGGACCCAATCCTCTACTTCGTGATGTGGAACAAGCGCACCGTCATTTCCACATTTGGGTAATCTCGCCGCACGTTCGATGCACGGCTTTCGGAAGCGCACCAAAGGTGTGCAAAAAAATTTGTTGGACCCAATGCTCATCTTAGGTGATGTGGAACAAGTGCACGGTCGTTTCCACATTTGGAGTCATCAATCTGGTCGCATGCATCCCCCGACACGATGCAAAATTTTTTGTTGCCCAAATCCTCGTTACGCTGACGTGCACCAACAATCATCAAAAAAAATTTGTTGCACCTCTTGTCCATTTTAAGTGATGTTGGAACAAGTGCACTCTTGTTTTGCGTTTGGAATGGTGGTAATCTCGAAGACGGACATGCAAACGGCTTTGGAAGTGCAACAAGGTGTGCAAAAAAAAATTTGTTGCACCCGTTCAGGTGACATGGAAAAATGCCAATTTTCCAAGGGATGATTGGATTTGGGAAGCATGGAACCTTAACAAAGATGATTGGGGCCAAGTTTGATCCTTAACGTCCTCAATCAGGCTACCACGTCAAAGGTGTGCAAAAATTTTGTTGCACACGTTTTTCATGGATTCGTGACGTGCAACATTTGTGCCCACTTGCGCTGGTCACGCTTGGCTTCATATGGTAATCTCGTTGGGATGTTCAAATACTTGTTGGAAAGCTTATCAAGTGTGCAAAAAAAATCCAGTCTCATGTCCAATCTGTTCGGTGTCAGCAGAACAAGCGCACAAATAACGTTTAGATAATTTTGTCAGGGTGCTGTGTCAACTTATTTTAGCCCTGGGCTGTGTATCATCTTAGGGTCCATTAGGGACATGTCCTAGGGTTAGAGGACGACCCAAACACCTTGTGGTCAAAAAAATTTGTTGCACCCCGATGCTCATCTTAGGTGATGTGGAACAAGTTTAGCCTCACTTCCATGTTTGGAGTCGTGGTAATCTCATCGCACGCTCGATTCACGGCATTCGGGAAGTGCACCACAGGTGTGCAAAAAATTTGTTGCTCCCGATGCTCATCTTAGGTGATGTGGAACAAGTGCACTACTTGTTTGATTGATGAGGACATCAACAACAATAATGCATCCCCGCCGACACCAGAACCTATTGGGTGGTCCCCGACTTTCGTGCTCGTGCTCGGATAACTTAATCATCAATGGAGTTCCCTCTTGAGCTCTTGTCCATTTTATTTAGATCTTGGAGACACGCACCACTTTTTTGCTCAGAAATGGTGGAGAAGACGGACATGGAAACGGAAAAGATCAACAAGGGAAGCCTTTACGCTGGCTGCGTTCAGATTGTGAGGCAATGCCAATTTATCAAACAATGATTGCATATGGGAAGCATGGAACCTTAACAAAGATGATTGGGGGTTCCAAGTCCAAGTATCCTTAACGTCCTCAATCAGGCTACCACGTCACTTCTAGCTAAGGAAACTTAGAGTCCAAATCCAACACGTTTTGGAATTGGATTCGGACTGCAGAACAGCTCCCACTTGGTATAGCGCCCACAACACCATGGCTTCATATGGAGTCCAATTGGGATGTTCAAATACTTGTTGGAAAGCTTATCAAAAGTGTACTTTCATATGGATCCAGTCTCATGTCCATATCTGTTCGGTGTCAGCAGCAATGACACAAATAACGCCGATAGATCGTTCTGTCCAGGGTGCTGTGTCACCTATTTTATCCCGATGGGCTGTGTATCGTCTTAGGGTCCATTAGGGACATGTCCTAGGGTTAGAGCACGACCCAAACACCTTGTGGTCATCCTCCCCCACGTCATAGACTCCCTGGCCGGCTTGCTAGAAACACTATGGTTTTGTTTAGATCAAGTTTAGCCTTCGCAACTTGCATCCATGCTTGCTGGATCAGCCGCCTGTCTTCTTGTCTTGAACCCCACTTCATTGAGATTGAGTTTGAAACCTTCATTTATATCTAGTAATCTAGTACTTGTTCTACTTGTTTGATTGCTTGATTGGTGGAGGACATTATGGATTTTTGCCCTGAGGACGATCATATCTAGTGGCCGGTGATGTTCTCATCAGCGCTCCACAAGATCGTGACAGACATTAGGGTGGTGTATCGGTTGCTAAGGCGCAGTCTTGGAGGGCTGTAGTCGAGCCGTTAACGTCATCTCCATTCACCAATCGAGTAATTCCACGCCTCTCATCGAAAGATCGAGCAAAAACCCTAACGGGTGCACATTAGTTGGTAATCAGAGCAAGGTTTATCGGTGAGAGACTTTTAATCCTTCGTGTTTTATTTTTTTCCTACAGTCCAGAAAAGCAAAAAAATATAGTAGATTAGTTTTTCCATAATCCTATAAAACCTTTGTGCCGTGGCTAGTACTGCTTAGTTAGGGCTTGTTGAGTTTGCGTTTGCTTCGGTCGTGTCCAGTGCTGGTTTTAGTCCTAGTCCTTTAGAGTTTCGAGTTCTTGTCACGTTTTGGTCACTATCAGTCTTTTACATCTCCGCTGCCATCACCACCACCATATACATCTCCGCTGCAAACGTTACTACCATATCGATCTTCTTTGCACCATATCCATCCTCTCTATTATCAATCAAGTTTTGTTCACAAAAAGAAAAATCTGAGTTGCTAGTTGCATTCTTGTCACCCCTGAAAAGAAAGAGAAATATATTGTAAGTTTTTTTTTCTGAAATCTGAATTGTGAACATTCAGATTTGTTCTAGTTGTGCAAAGCAAAAAAAGAAGAAGAAGAAAGAAAAAAAAAGACAGAAAAAGAAAAAAAAGAAAGAGAAGAAAAAAAAAGAAGAGAGAAGGAAAAGAAGGGGGTGATAGCTTGCTGTTCATGTGCCTTTTTTTCTCTTATTGTGCCGTGACTTTGTTTGTGTCCAGGCTCGCGTCTCTAGCACGGTCTAGCCTAGGACCAGCATAGTACCGCCGTTGAACGTTTGTTCAGCTTGCTTTTCTCACTAACGTGGTGCTAGTTCGTTCCTTGTTTCAACCCTCCTATAGCTCCACATATTCTATAGCTTGATAGGTCTTGTTGCTGCGGCGCCGATACACTCCATTCCATTGCTGCACACTTGTGGTCGCCGATCCCTCCTGTTGAGCTAGGTAAGAATTGGTAAGAACTTGTTAAACTGGTTGATAGAGAGGGCCTTGCTGCAGTCACGTCCTATTAGCTATAGGGCATTTATTTCTTCACCTATTTTCTTGTTTTCACTGTGTTTTTTTTTGCTGAACCATGTCAGGATCAGATGACAATAACCAAATGCCACAATCACCTCGCACTAAGGGCATCATACAACATTTTCAAAGGAAGGTGAAGCTGCACACGAGAGGGACTTGAAGCGGACTTGCAGGTGACAAATGAAAAGCTTGGGCAACTAGAGGCCACGCAGATCACCTCAAACACCAAGCTCACAAATTTGGAAGCATCTGTTGCTAGTGTGGATAAGAGTCTTGCTGCTCTCCTCTCCTCAAGCGTTTCGATGACTTCCACACAGAGGACAAAGAGAAGCGAACAGAAGAAAGCAAGGAGGAAGATCAAGGGGACAATAAATATGATGATGATTACACGGCTGATACTGAATATGATGATGGAGACACTCGTGATCGATGCCACCTACGTCACAACCGTAGAGGTATGGGTGGCCACCGTCGACGTGAGATACACAATAATAATGATGCTTTCAGTAAAATTAAATTTAAAATCCCTCCTTTTGATGGTAAGTACGACCCCTGATGCATACATTACTTGGGAGATTGCTGTTGATCAAAAGTTTGCATGTCATAATTTTCCCGAGGATACTCGTGTTAGGGCTGCTACCAGTGATTTTACTGATTTTGCTTCTGTTTCGTGGATAGTACATGGCAAGAAAAATCCTAATAACATACCTCGAACTTGGGATGCATTGAAACGAGTCATGAGGGCTAGATTTGTTCCTTCTTACTGTGCACGCGATATGTTAAATAAGATGCAGCAATTGAGGCAAGGTGCTAAAAGTGTAGAAGAATATTATCGAAATTACAAATGGGTATGCTGCGATGTAACTTAGAGGAGGAAGAGGAATCTGCTATGGCTAGATTTTTAGGCGGGTTAAATCGTGAAATTCAGGACATCCTTGCTTATAAAGATTATGCTAACATAACCCGTTTGTTTCATCTTGCTTGTAAAGCTGAAAGGGAAGTGCAGGGGACGACGTTCTAGTGCCAAGTCTAACGTTTCTGCAGGGAAATCTATATCATGGCAGCAACGCACATCTACCTCCATGTCGGGTCATGCACCTTCCCCAACAAGCCGATTAACAGTGCCACCATCTTCCTCCAGCGACAAACCACGTGATTCTTCCACAAATTCAGCAACCAAATCTGTTCAGAAACCAGCTGCTAGTGTCACTCCGGTTGTCTCCACGGGAAGAACAAGAGATGTCCAGTGTCATCGATGCAAGAGTTATGGACACATGCAGCGTGATTGCCCTAACAAGCATGTTTTGGTGGTCAACGCTGATGGTGGGTACTCCTCTGCTAGTGATTTTGATGAAGATACACTTGCATTGCTTGCGGCTGACCATGCACGTAGCGAAGACAATTTAGAAGAACATATTAATGCATGTGAAGCAGACCGCTATGAGAGCCTCATTGTGCAGCGTGTGCTTAGCACGCAAAATGGAGAAGGCCGAACAAAATCAGCGACACACATTGTTTCAAACGAAGTGTGTCATCAAAGAGCGTTCGTGCTGTATGATCATTGATGGAGGTAGCTGCAACAACTTGGCCAGCAACGACATGGTGGAGAAGCTTGTGCTTACCACCAAACCACACCCACATCCATATTACATTCAATGGCTAAACAATAGTGGTAAGGCAAACGTAACTAGACTTGTGCGAATTAATTTTTCCATTGGATCCTATAAAGATGTTGTTGAATGTGATGTTGTGCCTATGCAAGCATGTAATATTCTGCTAGGTAGACCTTGGCAATTTGATAGAGATTCTATGCATCATGGTAGAGCAAATCAGTATTCTTTTCTATACCATGATAGAAAAATTGTGTTGCATCCTATGTCTCCTGAAGCTATTATGCAAAATGATATTGCTAAAGCTGCAAAGGCCAAAAGTGAGAGCAATCAAAATGCAGAATCTGTTGCTGATAAGAAAGATGAGATAAAATTGAAAGGAAATTGCTTGCTTGCTACTAAATCTGATATTAATGAGTTCAATGCATCCACTTCTGTTGCTTATGATTTAGTATGCAAAGATGCATTGATCTCCCTTCATGATATGCAACATTCTTCGCCTCCTACCATTGCTAACATTTTGCAGGAGTATTCTGATGTGTTTCCAAGCGAAATACCACCGGGGCTGCCACCACTTCGAGGGATTGAGCATCAGATCGACTTGATTCCCGGTGCCTCATTGCCAAACCGTGCTCCATACAGGACCAATCCAGAAGAAATGAAGGAGATTCAGCGTCAAGTGCAAGAACTTCTCGACAAAGGTTACGTGACGTGAGTCTCTTAGTTCTTGTGCTGTTTCGGTTATTTTAGTGCCTAAGAAAGATGGAACATGGCGTATGTGTGTTGATTGTAGGGCTATTAATAATATCACCATTCGATATCGACTCCCTATTCCCTGTTTAGATGATATGCTTGATGAATTGAGTGGTGCCATTGTGTTTTCCAAGGTTGATTTGCGTAGTGGGTACCACCAGATTCGTATGAAATTAGGAGATGAATGGAAAACAGCTTTCAAAACTAAGTTCGGCTTATATGAGTGGTTGGTAATGCCTTTTGGGTTAACTAATGCACCTAGTACTTTCATGAGACTAATGAACGAGGTTTTGCGTGCTTTCATTGGCAAATTTGTTGTTGTTTACTTTGATGATATATTGATCTACAGCAAATCTATGGATGAACATCTTGATCACTTACGTGCTGTTTTTGATGCTCTACGTGATGCACGATTATTTGGTAACCTTGAGAAGTGCACCTTTTGCACCGATCGAGTGTCTTTTCTTGGCTATGTTGTGACTCCATAGGGAATTGAGGTTGACCAAGCCAAGGTAGAAGCTATACAGGGATGGCCTATACCAAAGACTATCACCCTGGTGCGGAGTTTCCTAGGACTTGCTGGATTCTATCATCGGTTTGTGAAGGATTTCAGCACCATTGCAGCACCATTGAATGAGCTTACAAAGAAGGGAGTGCCTTTTAATTGGGGCCAAGTACAAGAGAATTCCTTCAACTTGTTGAAAGATAAGTTAACACATGCACCTCTCCTACAACTTTCAGATTTTAATAAGACTTTTGAGCTTGAATGTGATGCTAGTGGGATTGGTTTGGGTGGTGTTCTGTTACAAGAGGGTAAACCTGTTGCATATTTTAGTGAGAAATTGAGTGGGCCTGTTCTGAATTATTCCACTTATGATAAAGAATTATATGCTCTTGTTTGAACATTAGAGACATGGCAGCATTATTTGTGGCCCAAAGAGTTTGTTATTCATTCTGATCATGAATCTTTGAAACATATTCGTAGTCAAGGAAAACAGAATCGAAGACATGCTAAGTGGGTAGAATTTATTGAATCCTTTCCTTATGTTATTAAGCACAAGAAAGGGAAGGAGAATACCATTGCTGATGCTTTGTCAAGGAGATATACTTTGCTGAATCAACTTGATTACAAGATCTTTGGATTAGAAACAATTAAAGACCAATATGTTAATGATGCTGATTTTAAAGAAGTGTTGCTGCGTTGTAAAGATGGAAAGGGGTGGAACAAATTCTTCGTTAGTGATGGGTTTGTGTTTAGAGCTAACAAGCTATGCATTCCAGCTAGCTCCGTTCGTTTGTTGTTGTTGCAGGAAGCGCATGGAGGCGGCTTGATGGGACATTTTGGAGCCAAAAAGACCGAGGACGTCCTTGCTGGTCATTTCTTTTGGCCAAAGATGAGAAGAGATGTGGAGAGGTTTGTTGCTCGATGCACAACATGTCAAAAGGCAAAGTCACGGTTAAATCCACACGGTTTGTATTTACCTCTACCTGTCCCTAATGCTCCATGGGAGGATATATCTATGGATTTTGTGTTGGGATTACCAAGGACTAGAAAGGGACGTGATAGTGTGTTTGTGGTTGTTGATAGATTTTCTAAGATGGCACATTTCATACCATGCCATAAAACTGATGATGCCACTCATATTGCTGGTTTGTTCTTTCGAGAAATTGTTCGCTTACATGGTGTGCCCAACACAATTGTTTCTGATCGTGATGCTAAATTGCTTAGTCATTTTTGGAAGACTTTATGGACAAAATTGGGGACTAAACTTTTATTTTCTACTACATGTCATCCCCAAACTGATGGTCAAACTGAGGTTGTGAATAGAACTTTGTCTACTATGTTAAGGGCTGTTTTAAAGAAGAACATTAAGATGTGGGAAGAATGCTTGCCTCATATTGAATTTGCTTATAATCGATCGCTGCATTCTACTACAAAAATGTGCCCATTTCAGATTGTTTATGGTTTGTTGCCTCGAGCTCCAATTGATTTAATGCCTTTGCCATCTTCTGAAATATTAAATTTTGATGCTACTAGGCGTGCTGAGTTTATGCTGAAACTTCATGAAACAACTAAGCAAAACATAGAGCGTATGAATGCTAAATATAAGCTTGCTGGTGATAAAGGAAGAAAGGAATTAAAATTTGAACCTGGAGATTTAGTCTGGTTGCATTTAAGAAAGGACAGGTTTCCTGAATTGCGCAAATCTAAATTGCTACCTAGGGCTGCAGGACCATTTAAAGTGCTAACGAAAGTTAATGACAATGCATACCTGCTCGAATTGCCTGCAGATTTTGGGGTTAGTCCCACATTTAACATTGCAGATTTGAGGCCATATTTGGGAGAGGAGGATGAGCTTGAGTCGAGGACGACTCAAATGCAAGAAGGGGAGGATGATGAGGACATCAACAACAATAATGCATCCCCGCCGACACCAGTACCTATTGCTGGTCCCCTTAGTCGTGCTCGTGCTCATCAACTTAATCATCAAGTGAGTTCCCTCTTGAGCTCTTGTCCATTTTATTTAGATCTTGGAGACACGCACACTCTTGTTTTGCTCAGAAATGGTGGAGAAGACGGACATGGAAACGGAAAAGATCAACAAGGGAAGGCTTTACGCTGGCTGCATTCAGATTGTGAGGCAATGCCAATTTATCAAGGGATGATTGCATATGGGAAGCATGGAGGGCCAAGTCCAAGTATCCTTAACGTCCTCAATCAGGCTACCACGTCACTTCTAGCTAAGGAAAGAAAGAGTCCAAATCCAACACGTTTTGGAATTGGATTCGGACTGCAGAACAGCTCCCACTTGCGCGGGTCACCATGGCTTCATATGGAGTCCAATTAGGACGTTCAAATACTTGTTGGAAAGCTTATCAAGTGTACTTTCATATGGATCTAGTCTCTTATCCATATCTGTTCGGAGTCAGTGGCAATGACACAAATAACGCCGATAGGACGTTCTGTCCAGGGTGCTGTGTCACCTTATTTTAGCCTGATGGGCTGTGTATCGTCTTATTGTCCATTAGGGACATGTCCTAGGGTTGGAGCACGACCCAAACACCTTGTGGTCGTCCTCCCCACGTCATATACTCCCTGGCCGCCGCTAGAAACACTCGGGTTTTGTTTAGATCAAGTTTAGCCTTCGCTACTTGCTTGTAAGCGCGCGTGCTGGATCAGCCGCCCGTCTCGTCTTCGGAACCCCACTTCATTGGAGATTGAGTTTGAAACCTTCATTTATATCTGGTAATCTAGTACTTGTTCTACTTGTTCTTGCTGGTTCTTCGATTGCTTGCAGGACGAGTGCCCTAGTGGCCGGGTGTCGCGCTCCACAAGATCGTGACAGACATTGGGGTGGTGTATCGGTTGCTAAGGCGCAGTCTTGGAGGGCTGTAGTTGAGCCGTGAACGTCATCTCCATTCACCAATCGAGTTATTCCACGCCTCTCATCGAAAGATCGAGCAAAAACCCTAACGGGTGCACATCAACTTCCATGTTTGGAGTCAGTGGTAATCTCGCCGCACGCTCGATCCACGGCTTTTGGGAAGTGCACCACAGGTGTACAAAAAAAATTTTGTTGCACCCGATGCTTATGTTAGGTGACGTGGAACAAGTGCACGGTCGTTTCAACGCTTTGGAGTCGGTGGTAATCTCGTCGAACGTTCGATGCATGGCTTTTCGGGAAGCGCACCAAAGGTGCGCAAAAAATTTTTGTTGCACCCAATCCTCTACATAGGTGACGTGGAACAAGCGCACGGTCGTTTCCCCATTTGGAGTCAGTGGTAATCCTGTCGGACGTTCGATGCACGGCTTTTTGGGAAGCGCACCATTGGTGTGCAAAAAATTTTGTTGCACTCGATGCTCATCCGAGGTGATGTGGAACAAGTGCACGGTCGTTTCCACGTTTGGAGTCAGTGGTAATCTCATCGCACGCTTTGATTCACGGCTTTTCGGGAAGTGCACCACGGGTGTGCAAAATTTGTTGCACCCGACGCTCATCTTAGGTGACGTGGAACAGGTGCACGGTCGTTTCCACATTTGGAGTCAGTGTTAATCTCGTCGTACGTTCGATGCACGGCTTTCAGGAATCGCGCCACTGGTGTGCAAAAAAATTTTGTTGCAGCCGATGCTCAACTTACGTGACGTGGAACAACCACATGGTCATTTCCACAATTGGAGTCGGTGGTAATCTCGTCGCACGCTTGATGGGACGGCTTTCAGAAGCGCACCACAGGTGTGCAAAAAATTTTGTTGCACCCGATGCTCATCTTAGGTGATGTAGAACAAGCGCACGGTCGTTTCCACATTTAGAGTCAATGGTAATCTCGTCGCACGTTCGACGCACAGCTTTCAGTAAACGCACAAAAGGTGTGGAAAAAAAATTTGTGGCACCCGATGCTCATCTTACGTGACGTGGAACATGCGCACGGTCGTTTCCACGTTTGGAGTCAGTGATAATCTCGTCGCACGTTTGATGCACGCTTTCGGGAAGTGTACCGAAGGTGTGCAAAAAAATTTTGTTGCACCCGTTAGGTGACGTGGAAAAAGCGCACGGTCATTTCCACATTTGGAGTAAGTGGTAATCTCGTCGCACGTTCGATGCACGGCTTTCGGGAAGCACACCAATGGTGTGGAAAAAAATTTTGTTGCACACGATGCTCATGTTAGGTGACGTGCAACAAGTGCACAGTCGTTTCCACATTTGGAATCAGTGGTGATCTCGTCGCATGTTCGATGCACGGCTTTCAGGAAGCGCACCACAAGTGTGCAAAAAAATTGGTGGCGCCCAATCCTAAACTTATGTGACGTGGAACAAGCGCACAGTCGTTTCCATAATTGGAGTCAGCGGTAATCTCATCGCACGTTCGATGCACGGCTTTCGGAAAGCGCACCACAGGTGTGCAAAAAAATTTGTTGCACCCGATGCTCATCTTAGGTGATGTGGAACAAGTGCACAGTCACTTCCATGTTTGGAGTCAGTGGTAATCTCATCGCACGTTCGATGCACGGCTTTCGGAAAGCGCACCACAGGTGTGCAAAAAATTTGTTGCACCCGATGCTCATCTTAGGTGATGTAGAACAAGTGCACAGTCACTTCCATGTTTGGAGTCAGTGGTAATCTCGTCGCACGTTCGATCCACGGCTTTCAGGAAGTGCACCACAGGTGTGCAAAAAAATTTTGTTGCACCCGATGCTTATGTTAGGTGACGTGGAACAAGTGCACGGTCGTTTCCACGTTTGGAGTCAGTGGTAATCTCGTCGAACGTTCGATGCACGGCTTTCGGGAAGCGCACCAAAGGTGCGCAAAAAAATTTTGTTGCACCCAATCCTCTACATAGGTGACGTGGAACAAGCGCACGGTCGTTTCCCTATTTGGAGTCAGCGGTAATCCTGTCGCACGTTCGATG
Source organism: Chrysopogon serrulatus (assembly GCA_015844335.1). NCBI lineage: Eukaryota > Viridiplantae > Streptophyta > Magnoliopsida > Poales > Poaceae > Chrysopogon > Chrysopogon serrulatus. Next base: position 71,287 of record JADLZL010005001.1, on the reverse strand, counting down.
CACGGCTTTCGGGAAGCGCACCAATGTGTGCAAAAAATTTTGTTGCACTCGATGCTCATCTTAGGTGATGTGGAACAAGTGCACGGTCGTTTCCACGTTTGGAGATAGTGGTAATCTCATCGTACGTTCGATTCACGGCTTTCAGGAAGTGCAGCACAGGTGTGCAAAAAAATTTGTTGCACCCGATGCTCATCTTAGGTGACGTGGAACAAGTGGACGGTCGTTTCCACGTTTGGAGTCAGTGGTAATCTCGTCGTACGTTCGATGCACGGCTTTTCGTGAAGCGCACCACGGGTGTGCAAAAAAATTTTGTTGCAGCCGATGCTCAACTTAGGTGACGTGGAACAAGCGCACGGTCGTTTCCACATTTGGAGTCAGTGGTAAAATCATCGCACGTTCGATGCACGGCTTTCGGGAAGCGCACCACAGGTGTGCAAAAAAATTTGTTGCACTCGATGCTCATCTGAGGTGATGTGGAACAAGTGCACGGTCGTTTCCACGTTTGGAGTCAGTGGTAATCTCATCGCACGTTTGATTCACGGCTTTCGGGAAGTGCACCACGGGTGTGCAAAAAAATTTGTTGCACCCGACGCTCATCTTAGGTGACGTGGAACAGGTGCACGGTCGTTTCCACATTTGGAGTCGGTGTTAATCTCGTCATGCGCTCGATGCACGGCTTTCGTGAATCGCGCCACTGGTGTGCAAAAAAATTTTGTTGCAGCCGATGCTCAACTTACGTGACGTGGAACAACCACATGGTCATTTCCACAATTGGAGTCAGTGGTAATCTCGTCGTACGTTTGATGGACGGCTTTCAGGAAGCGCACCACAGGTGTGCAAAAAAATTTTGTTGCACCCGATGCTCATCTTAGGTGATGTAGAACAAGCGCACGGTCGTTTCCACATTTAGAGTCAATGGTAATCTCGTCGCACGTTCGACGCACAGCTTTCGATAAACGCACAAAAGGTGTGGAAAAAAAATTTGTGGCACCCGATGCTCATCTTACGTGGCGTGGAACATGCGCACGGTCGTTTCCACGTTTGGAGTCGGTGATAATCTCGTCGCACGTTTGATGCACGCTTTTGGGAAGTGTACGAAGGTGTGCAAAAAAAATTTTGTTGCACCTGCAAGTTAGGTGGCGTGGAAAAAAGCGCACGGTCATTTCCACATTTGGAGTAAGTGGTAATCTCGTCGCACGTTCGATGCACGGCTTTCGGGAAGCACACCAATGGTGTGGAAAAAAATTTTGTTGCACACGATGCTCATGTTAGGTGACGTGCAACAAGTGCACAGTCGTTTCCACATTTGGAATCAGTGGTGATCTCGTCGCATGTTCGATGCACGGCTTTCAGGAAGCGCACCACAAGTGTGCAAAAAAAATTGGTGGCGCCCAATCCTAAACTTATGTGACGTGGAACAAGCGCACAGTCGTTTCCATAATTGGAGTCAGCGGTAATCTCATCGCACGTTCGATGCACGGCTTTCGGAAAGCGCACCACAGGTGTGCAAAAAAATTGTTGCACCCGATGCTCATCTTAGGTGATGTGGAACAAGTGCACAGTCACTTCCATGTTTGGAGTCAGTGGTAATCTCATCGCACGTTCGATGCACGGCTTTCGGAAAGCGCACCACAGGTGTGCAAAAAAATTTGTTGCACCCGATGCTCATCTTAGGTGATGTAGAACAAGTGCACAGTCACTTCCATGTTTGGAGTCGGTGGTAATCTCGTCGCACGCTCGATCCACGCAGCTTTCGGGAAGTGCACCACAGGTGTGCAAAAAAATTTTGTTGCACCCGATGCTTATATTAGGTGACGTGGAACAAGTGCACGGTCGTTTCCACGTTTGGAGTCAGTGGTAATCTCGTCGAACGTTCGATGCACGGGAAGCGCACCAAAGGTGCGCAAAAAAATTTTGTTGCACCCAATCCTCTACATAGGTGACGTGGAACAAGCGCACGGTCGTTTCCCCTATTTGGAGTCGGTGGTAATCCCATGTCGCACGCTTCGATGCACGGCTTTCGGGAAGCGCACCAATGTGTGCAAAAAAATTTTGTTGCACTCGATGCTCATCTTAGGTGATGTGGAACAAGTGCACAGTCATTTCCACGTTTGGAGTCAGTGGTAATCTCATCACACGTTCGATTCACGGCTTTCGGGAAGTGCACCACAGGTGTGCAAAAAAATTTGTTGCACCCGATGCTCATCTTAGGTGACGTGGAACAAGTGCACGGTCGTTTCCACGTTTGGAGTCAGTGGTAATCTCGTCGCACGCTCGATGCACGGCTTTTGTGAAGCGCACCACGGTGTGCAAAAAAATTTTGTTGCAGCCGATGCTCAACTTAGGTGACGTGGAACAAGCGCACGGTCGTTTCCACATTTGGAGTCAGTGGTAAAATCATCGCACCTTCGATGCATGGCTTTCGGGAAGCGCACCACAGGTGTGCAAAAAAAGTTTGTTGCACTCGATGCTCATCTGAGGTGATGTGGAACAAGTGCACGGTCGTTTCCACGTTTGGAGTCAGTGGTAATCTCATCGCACGTTTGATTCACGGCTTTCGGGAAGTGCACCACGGGTGTGCAAAAAAATTTGTTGCACCCGACGCTCATCTTAGGTGACGTGGAACAGGTGCACGGTCGTTTCCACATTTGGAGTCAGTGTTAATCTCGTCGTACGTTCGATGCACGGCTTTCAGGAATCGCGCCACTGGTGTGTGCAAAAAATTTTGTTGCAGCCGATGCTCAACTTACGTGACGTGGAACAACCACATGGTCATTTCCACAATTGGAGTCGGTGGTAATCTCGTCGACGCTTTGATGGATCGGCTTTCGAAGCGCACCACGGTGTGCAAAAAATTTTGTTGCACCCGATGCTCATCTTAGGTGATGTAGAACAAGCGCACGGTCGTTTCCACATTTAGAGTCAATGGTAATCTCGTCGCACGTTCGACGCACAGCTTTCAGTAAACGCACAAAAGGTGTGGAAAAAAAATTTGTGGCACCCGATGCTCATCTTACGTGACGTGGAACATGCGCACGGTCGTTTCCACGTTTGGAGTCAGTGATAATCTCGTCGCACGTTTGATGCACGCTTTCGGGAAGTGTACCGAAGGTGTGCAAAAAAATTTTGTTGCACCCGTTAGGTGACGTGGAAAAAGCGCACGGTCATTTCCACATTTGGAGTAAGTGGTAATCTCGTCGCACGTTCGATGCACGGCTTTCGGGAAGCACACCAATGGTGTGGAAAAAATTTTGTTGCACACGATGCTCATGTTAGGTGACGTGCAACAAGTGCACAGTCGTTTCCACATTTGGAATCAGTGGTGATCTCGTCGCATGTTCGATGCACGGCTTTCAGGAAGCGCACCACAAGTGTGCAAAAAAAATTGGTGGCGCCCAATCCTAAACTTATGTGACGTGGAACAAGCGCACAGTCGTTTCCATAATTGGAGTCGGTGGTAATCTCATCGCACGCTCGATGCACGGCTTTCGAAAGCGCACCACGGGTGTGCAAAAAATTTGTTGCACCCGATGCTCATCTTAGGTGATGTGGAACAAGTGCACAGTCACTTCCATGTTTGGAGTCAGTGGTAATCTCATCGCACGTTCGATGCACGGCTTTCGGAAAGCGCACCACAGGTGTGCAAAAAAATTTGTTGCACCCGATGCTCATCTTAGGTGATGTAGAACAAGTGCACAGTCACTTCCATGTTTGGAGTCAGTGGTAATCTCGTCGCACGTTCGATCCACAGCTTTCAGGAAGTGCACCACAGGTGTGCAAAAAAATTTTGTTGCACCCGATGCTTATGTTAGGTGACGTGGAACAAGTGCACGGTCGTTTCCACGTTTGGAGTCAGTGGTAATCTCGTCGAACGTTCGATGCACGGCTTTCGGGAAGCGCACCAAAGGTGCGCAAAAAAATTTTGTTGCACCCAATCCTCTACATAGGTGACGTGGAACAAGCGCACGGTCGTTTCCCTATTTGGAGTCAGTGGTAATCCTGTCGCACGTTCGATGCACGGCTTTCGGGAAGCGCACCAATGTGTGCAAAAAAATTTTGTTGCACTCGATGCTCATCTTAGGTGATGTGGAACAAGTGCACGGTCGTTTCCACGTTTGGAGATAGTGGTAATCTCATCGTACGTTCGATTCACGGCTTTCAGGAAGTGCAGCACAGGTGTGCAAAAAAATTTGTTGCACCCGATGCTCATCTTAGGTGACGTGGAACAAGTGGACGGTCGTTTCCACGTTTGGAGTCAGTGGTAATCTCGTCGTACGTTCGATGCACGGCTTTCAGGAAGCGCACCACAGGTGTGCAAAAAAATTTTGTTGCAGCCGATGCTCAACTTAGGTGACGTGGAACAAGCGCACGGTCGTTTCCACATTTGGAGTCAGTGGTAAAATCATCGCACGTTCGATGCACGGCTTTCGGGAAGCGCACCACGGTGTGCAAAAAATTTTGTTGCACTCGATGCTCATCCGAGGTGATGTGGAACAAGTGCACGGTCGTTTCCACGTTTGGAGTCAGTGGTAATCTCATCGCACGTTTGATTCACGGCTTTCGGGAAGTGCACCACGGGTGTGCAAAAAAATTTGTTGCACCCGACGCTCATCTTAGGTGACGTGGAACAGGTGCACGGTCGTTTCCACATTTGGAGTCAGTGTTAATCTCGTCGTACGTTCGATGCACGGCTTTCAGGAATCGCGCCACTGGTGTGCAAAAAAATTTTGTTGCAGCCGATGCTCAACTTACGTGGCGTGGAACAACCACATGGTCATTTCCACAATTGGAGTCGATGGTAATCTCGTCGCACGCTTGATGGACGGCTTTCGTGAAGCGCACCACAGGTGTGCAAAAAAATTTTGTTGCACCCGATGCTCATCTTAGGTGATGTAGAACAAGCGCACGGTCGTTTCCACATTTAGAGTCAATGGTAATCTCGTCGCACGTTCGACGCACAGCTTTCAGTAAACGCACAAAAGGTGTGGAAAAAAAATTTGTGGCACCCGATGCTCATCTTACGTGACGTGGAACATGCGCACGGTCGTTTCCACGTTTGGAGTCAGTGATAATCTCGTCGCACGTTTGATGCACGCTTTCGGGAAGTGTACCGAAGGTGTGCAAAAAAATTTTGTTGCACCCGTTAGGTGACGTGGAAAAAGCGCACGGTCATTTCCACATTTGGAGTAAGTGGTAATCTCGTCGCACGCTCGATGCACGGCTTTTCGAAGCACACCAATGGTGTGGAAAAAATTTTGTTGCACACGATGCTCATGTTAGGTGACGTGCAACAAGTGCACGATCGTTTCCACATTTGGAATCGGTGGTGATCTCGTCGCATGTTCGATGCACGGCTTTCGTGAAGCGCACCACAAGTGTGCAAAAAAATTGGTGGCGCCCAATCCTAAACTTATGTGACGTGGAACAAGCGCACGGTCGTTTCCATAATTGAGTCAGCGGTAATCTCATCGCACGCTCGATGCACGGCTTTCGAAAGCGCACCACAGGTGTGCAAAAAAATTTGTTGCACCCGATGCTCATCTTAGGTGATGTGGAACAAGTGCACAGTCACTTCCATGTTTGGAGTCAGTGGTAATCTCATCGCACGCTCGATGCACGGCTTTCGAAAGCGCACCACAGGTGTGCAAAAAATTGTTGCACCCGATGCTCATCTTAGGTGATGTAGAACAAGTGCACAGTCACTTCCATGTTTGGAGTCGGTGGTAATCTCGTCGCACGCTCGATCCACAGCTTTCGGGAAGTGCACCACAGGTGTGCAAAAAAAATTTTGTTGCACCCGATGCTTATGTTAGGTGACGTGGAACAAGTGCACGGTCGTTTCCACGTTTGGAGTCGATGGTAATCTCGTCGAACGCTCGATGCACGGCTTTGGAAGCGCACCAAAGGTGCGCAAAAAAATTTTGTTGCACCCAATCCTCTACATAGGTGACGTGGAACAAGCGCACGGTCGTTTCCCTATTTGGAGTCGGTGGTAATCCTGTCGCACGCTCGATGCACGGCTTTTCGAAGCGCACCAATGTGTGCAAAAAATTTTGTTGCACTCGATGCTCATCTTAGGTGATGTGGAACAAGTGCACGGTCGTTTCCACGTTTGGGGATAGTGGTAATCTCATCGCACGCTCGATTCACGGCTTTCGGGAAGTGCAGCACAGGTGTGCAAAAAATTTGTTGCACCCGATGCTCATCTTAGGTGACGTGGAACAAGTGGACGGTCGTTTCCACGTTTGGAGTCGGTGGTAATCTCGTCGCACGCTTCGATGCACGGCTTTCGAAGCGCACCACAGGTGTGCAAAAAAATTTTGTTGCAGCCGATGCTCAACTTAGGTGACGTGGAACAAGCGCACGGTCGTTTCCACATTTGGAGTCAGTGGTAAAATCATCGCACGTTCGATGCACGGCTTTCGGGAAGCGCACCAAAGGTGTGCACAAAAATTTTATTGCACCCGATGCTCGTGTTAGGTGATGTGGAACAAGTACACGGTCGTTTCCACGTTTAGAGTCAGTGGTAATCTCATCGCACGTTCGCTGCACGGCTTTCGGGAAGCTCACCACAGGTGTGCAAAAAAATTTTGTGGCACCCAATCCTCAACTTACGTGACATGGAACAAGCGCACGGTCGTTTCCACAGTTTGAGTCATTGGTAATCTTGTCACACGATCGATGCACGGCTTTCGAGAAGCGCACCATAGGTGTGCAAAAAAATTTGTTGCATCCGATGCTCATCTTAGGTGACGTGGAACAAGTGCACGGTCATTTCCACGTTTGGTGTCGGTGGTGATCTCGTTGCATGTTTGATGCATGGCTTTCGAAGCGCACCACAGGTGTGCAAAAAATTTATTGCACCCAATCCTCAAGTTACGTGGACGTGGAACAACCGCACGGTCGTTTCCACGGTTGGACTCGATGGTAATCTCGTCGCACGTTTGATGCACGGCTTTTCGAAGCGCACCACAGGTGTGCAAAAATTTGTTGCACCCGGTGCTCATGTTAGGTGATGTGGAACAAGTGCACGGTCGTTTTCACGTTTGGAGTCGATGGGTAATCTCATCGCACATTCGATGGACGGCTTTCGGGAAGCGCACCAAAGGTGTGCAAAAAATTTATTGCACCCAATCCTCAAGTTACGTGACGTGGAACAACCGAACGGTCGTTTCCACGGTTGGACTCGATGGTAATCTCATCGCACGTTCGATGCACGGCTTTCGGGAAGCGCACCATAGGTATGCAAAAAAAAATTTTTTGCACCCGATGCTCATGTTAGGTGATGTGGAACAAGTGCACGGTCGTTTTCACGTTTGGAGTCAGTGGTAATCTCATCGCACATTCGATGGACGGCTTTCAGGAATCGCACCAAAGGTGTGCAAAAAAAATTTGTTGGACCCAATCCTCTACTTGGGTGATGTGGAACAAGCGCACCGTCGTTTCCACATTTGGAGTCAGTGGTAATCTCGTCGCACGTTCGATGCACGGCTTTCGGGAAGTGCACCACAGGTGTGCAAAAAAATTTGTTGCACCCGATGCTCATCTTAGGTGATGTGGAACAAGTGCACAGTCACTTCCATGTTTGGAGTCGGTGGTAATCTCGTCGCACGCTTCGATGCACGGCTTTTCGGAAGCGCACCACAGGTGTGCAAAAAAAATTTGTTGCACCCGGTGCTCATGTTAGGTGATTTGGAACAAGTGCACGGTCGTTTTCACGTTTGGAGTCAGTGGTAATCTCATCGCACATTCGATGGACGGCTTTCAGGAATCGCACCAAAGGTGTGCAAAAAAAATTTGTTGGACCCAATCCTCTACTTGGGTGATGTGGAACAAGCGCACCGTCGTTTCCACATTTGGAGTCAGTGGTAATCTCGTCGCACGTTCGATGCACGGCTTTCGGGAAGTGCACCACAGGTGTGCAAAAAAATTTGTTGCACCCGATGCTCATCTTAGGTGATGTGGAACATGTGCACAGTCACTTCCATGTTTGGAGTCGCTGGTAATCTCGTCGCACGCTCGATGCACGGCTTTCGAAGTGCACCACAGGTGTGCAAAAAAATTTTGTTGCACCCGATGCTTACGTTAGGTGACGTGGAACAAGAGCACGGTCGTTTCCATGTTTGGAGTCGGTGGTAATCTCGTCGAACGTTCGATACAGGGCTTTTCGGGAAGCGCACCAAAAGGTGTGCGAAAAAAATTTTGTTGCACCCGATGCTCATTTTAGGTGACGTGGAACAAGTGCATAGTCGTTTCCACGTTTGGAGTCAATGGTAATCTCATCGCACGCTCGCTGCACGGCTTTCGGAAGCGCACCACCACGTGTGCAAAAAAATTTGTGGCACCCAATCCTCAACTTACGTGGACGTGGAACAACCGCACGGTCATTTCCACGTTGAAGTCGGTGGTAATCTCGTCGCACGCGTTCGATGCACGGCTTTCGTGAAGCGCACCACAGGTGTGTAAAAAATTTGGTTGCACCCAATGCTCATGTTAGGTGATGTGGAACAAGTGCACGCTCGTTTGCACGCTTGGAGTCGAGATAATCTCGTCACACGCTCGATGCAAGACTTTCGAAGCGCACCACTGGTCTTCAAAGAAATTTTATTGCACCGAATCCTCAACTTACGTGACGTGGAACAACCACACGGTCATTTCCATAGTTGGAGTCGGTGGTAATCTCGCCGCATGTTTGATGGACGGCTTTCGAAGCGCACCACAGGTGTGCAAAAAATTTGTTGCACCCGATGCTCATCTTAGGTGATGTAGAACATGCGCACGGTCGTTTCCACGTTTAGAGTCAATGGTAATCTCGTCGCACGCTTCGACGCACAGCTTTCGAAACGCACAAAAAGGTGTGGAAAGAAATTTTGTGGCACCCGATGCTCATCTTTGGTGACGTGGAACATGCGCACGGTCGTTTCCACGTTTGGAGTCGCGTGATAATCTCGTCGCACGTTCGATGCACGCTTTTCGGTAAGTGCACCGAAGGTGTGCAAAAAAATTTTGTTGCACCCGTTAGGTGACGTGGAAAAAGCGCATGGTCATTTCCACATTTGGAGTAAGTGGTAATCTGGTCGCACGTTCTCGACGCACGGCTTTCGGGAAGCACACCGAGGTGTGCAAAAAAATTTGTTGCACACGATGCCCCTCAGTAGGGTGACGTGCAACAAGTGCACAGTCGTTTCCACATTTGGAATCGGTGGTAATCTTGTCGCATGTTCAATGCATGGCTTTTCGTGAAGCGCACCACAAGTGTGCAAAAAAATTGGTGGCGCCCAATCCTAAACTTATGTGACGTGGAACAAGCGCCGCGATCGTTTCCATAATTGAGTCAGCGGTAATCTCATCGCACGCTCGATGCACGGCTTTCGAAAGCGCACCATAGGTGTGCAAAAAATTGTTGCACCCGATGCTCATCTTAGGTGATGTGGAACAAGTGCACGCTTACTTCCATGTTTGGAGTCGGTGGTAATCTCATCGCACGCTCGATTCACGGCTTTTCGAAGTGCACCACAGGTGTGCAAAAAAATTTGTTGCACCCGATGCTCATCTTTGGTGACGTGGAACAAGTGCACGGTCGTTTCCACGTTTGGAGTCAGTGGTAATCTCGTCGTACGTTCGATGCATGGCTTTCAGGAAGCGCACCACAGGTGTGCAAAAAAATTTTGTTGCAGCCGATGCTCAACTTAGGTGACGTGGAACAAGAGCACGGTCGTTTCCACATTTGGAGTCAGTGGTAATCTCATCGCACGTTCGATGCACGGCTTTCGGGAAGTGCACCACAGGTGTGCAAAAAAATTTGTTGCACCTGATGCTCATCTTAGGTGTCGTGGAACAACCGCACGGTCGTTTCCACGTTTGGAGTCGTGGTAATCTGGTCGCACGCGTTCGGCCGCACGGCTTTCGGGAAGCGCACCACCAGTGTGCAAAAAAAAATTTTGTTGCACCAAATCCTCAACTTACGTGACGGGAACAACCGCACGGTCGTTTCCACAGTTGGAGTCGATGGTAATCTCGTAGCACGCTCGATGCACGGCTTTCCTAAGCGCACCACGTGTGTGCAAAAAATTTTGTTGCAGCCGATGCTCAACTTAGGTGACGTGGAACAAGCGCACGGTCGTTTCCACATTTGGAGTCAGTGGTAATCTCATCGCACGTTCGATGCACGGCTTTCGGGAAGCGCACCAAAGGTGTGCAAAAAAATTTTATTGCACCCGATGCTCATGATAGGTGATGTGGAACAAGTGCACGGTCGTTTCCACGTTTGGAGTTAGTGGTAATCTCATCGCACGCGCTTCACTTTGCATGGCTTTTCGGGAAGCGCACCACAGGTGTGCAAAAAAAATTTTGTGGCACCCAATCCTCAACTTACGTGACATGGAACAAGCGCACGGTCGTTTCCACAGTTTGAGTCATTGGTAATCTTGTCACACGATCGATGCACGGCTTTCGAGAAGCGCACCACGTGTGTGCAAAAATTTGTTGCACCCGATGCTCATGTCGGGTGATGTGGAACAAGTGCACGGTCATTTCCACGTTTGGTGTCAGTGGTGATCTCGTCGCATGTTCGATGCACGGCTTTCAGGAAGCGCACCAAAGGTGTGCAAAAAAAATTTGTTGGACCCAATCCTCTACTTGGGTGATGTGGAACAAGCGCACCGTCGTTTCCAAATTTGGAGTCAGTGGTAATCTCGTCGCACGTTTGATGCACGGCTTTCGGGAAGCGCACCATAGGTTCGCAAAAAAACTTTTGTTGCACCTAATGCTCATCTTAGGTGACGTGGAACAAGTGCACGGTCGTTTCCACGTTTGGAGTCGAGTGGCAATCTGGTCGCACGCTTCGATGCACGGCTTTCGAAGCGCACCACAAGTGTGCAAAAAATTTTGTTGCACCAAATCCTCAACTTACGTGACGTGGAACAACCGCACGGTCGTTTCCACGCTTGGAGTCGGGCGGTAATCTCGTCGCACGCTCGATGCACGGCTTTCGAACCGCATCACAGTTCTGCAAAAAAATTTTGTTGCACCCAATCCTCAACTTACGTGACGTGGAACAACCGCACGGCCGTTTCCACAATTGGAGTCCATGGTAACCTTGTCGCACGTTCGATGCACGGCTTTCAGAAAGTGCACCACAGGTGTGAAAATTTTTTTTTTGCACCCGAGGCTAATGTTAGGTGACGTGGAACAAGTGCACGGTCGTTACCACGTTTGGAGTCAGTGGTAATCTCGTCGCACGTTTGATGCACGGCTTTCAGGAAGCGCACCACAGGTGTGCAAAAAATCATGTTAGGTGATGTGGAACAAGTGCATGGTCGTTTTCACGTTTGGAGTCAGTGGTAATCTCGTCGCACGTTTGATGCACGGCTTTCAGGAAGCGCACCACAGGTGTGCAAAAAAATTTTGTTGCACCCGATGCTCATGTTAGGTGATGTGGAACAAGTGCACGGTCGTTTCCACGTTTGGAGTCAGTGGTAATCTCATCGCACGCTCACTCGCACAGCTTTTCGAAGCGCACCACAGGTGTGCAAAAAAATTTTGTGGCACCCAATCCTCAACTTACGTGACATGGAACAAGCGCACGGTCGTTTCCACAGTTTGAGTCATTGGTAATCTTGTCACACGATCGATGCACGGCTTTCGAGAAGCGCACCACAGGTGTGCAAAAAAATTTGTTGCACCCGATGCTCATGTCAGGTGATGTGGAACAAGTGCACGGTCATTTCCACGTTTGGTGTCAGTGGTGATCTCGTCGCATGTTCGATGCACGGCTTTCTGGAAGCGCACCAAAGGTGTGCAAAAAATTTGTTGGACCCAATCCTCTACTTGGGTGATGTGGAACAAGCGCACCGTCGTTTCCAAATTTGGAGTCAGTGGTAATCTCGTCGCACGCTCGATGCACGGCTTTCGGAAGCGCACCACAGGTTCGCAAAAAACTTTTGTTGCACCTAATGCTCATCTTAGGTGACGTGGAACAAGTGCACGGTCGTTTCCACATTTGGAGTCGGGGTAATCTCATCGCACGCTCGATGCACGGCTTTCGTAAAGTGCACCACAGGTGTGAAAATTTTTTTTTGCACCCGAGGCTAATGTTAGGTGACGTGGAACAAGTGCACGGTCGTTACCACGCTTTGGAGTCGATGGTAATCTCGCCGCACGCTTTGATGCACGGCTTTGAAGCGCACCACAGTGTGCAAAAAATCATGTTAGGTGATGTGGAACAAGTGCATGGTCGTTTTCACGCTTTGGAGTCGGGGTAATCTCGTCGCACGCTTGATGCACGGCTTTCGTGAAGCGCACCACAGGTGTGCAAAAAAATTTTGTTGCACCCGATGCTCATGTTAGGTGATGTGGAACAAGTGCACGGTCGTTTCCACGTTTGGAGTCGCGGTAATCTCATCGCACGCTTCATCGCACAGCTTTTCGAAGCGCACCACAGGTGTGCAAAAAATTTTGTGGCACCCAATCCTCAACTTACGTGACATGGAACAAGCGCACGGTCGTTTCCACAGTTTGAGTCATTGGTAATCTTGTCACACGATCGATGCACGGCTTTCGAGAAGCGCACCACACGTGTGCAAAAAATTTGTTCCACCCGATGCTCATCTTAGGCGATGTGGAACAAGTGCACGGTCATTTCCACGTTTGGTGTCGGTGGTGATCTCGTTGCATGTTCAACGCATGGCTTTTGGGAAGCGCACCACGTGTGTGCAAAAAAATTTATTGCACCCAATCCTCAAGTTACGTGACGTGGAACACCCGCACGGGCCGTTTCCACGCTTGGAGTCGGTGGTAATCTCATCGCACGCTCGATGCACGGCTTTCGAAGCGCACAACAGGTGTGCAAAAAAATTTTGTTGCACCTGATGCTCATCTTAGGTGATGTGGAACAAGCGCACCGTCGTTTCCACGCTTGGAGTCGGTGGTAATCTCGTCGCACGCGCGATGCACGGCTTTCGGGAAGCGCACCACAGTGTGCAAAAAAAATTTGTTGCGATGCTCATGTTATGTGATGTGGAACAAGTGCACGGTCGCTTTCCACGCTTTGGAGTCGGGTGGTAATCTCATCGCACATTCGATGCACGGCTTTCAGAAAGCGCACCAAAGGTGTGCAAAAAAATTTGTTGGGCCCAATCCTCTACTTGGGTGATGTGGAACTAGCGCACGGTCGTTTCCACGCTTGAGTCGGTGGTAATCTCGTCGCACGCTCGATGCACGGCTTTCGAACCCGCACTACGCTCTGCAAAAAATTTGTTTGCACCCAATCCTCAACTTACGTGACGGGAACAGCCGCACGGCCGTTTCCACAATTGGAGTCCATGGTAACCTCGTCGCACGCTCGATGCACGGCTTTCGAAAAGTGCACCACAGGTGTGAAAAAAATTTGTTGCACCCAATGCTAATGTTAGGTGACGTGGAACAAGTGCACGGTCGTTACCACGCTTTGGAGTCGGTGGTAATATCGTCGCACGCTTGATGCACGGCTTTTCGTGAAGCGCACCACAGGTGTGCAAAAAATCATGTTAGGTGATGTGGAACAAGTGCATGGTCGTTTTCACGTTTGGAGTCGGTGGTAATCTAATCGCACATTCGATGCACGGCTTTCAGAAGCACACCAAAAAAGTGTGCAAAAAAATTGTTGGACCCAATCCTCTACTTGGGTGATGTGGAACAAGCGCACCGGTCGTTTCCACATTTGGAGTCGGTGGTAATCTCGCCGCACGCTCGATGCACGGCTTTTCGGAAGCGCACCACAGGTGTGCAAAAACTTTTGTTGCACCTGATGCTCATCTTAGGTGATGTGGAACAAGCGCACAATCATTTCCACGATTGGAGATAGTGGTAATCTCGTCGCACGCTCGATGCACGGCTTCCGGGACGCGCACCAAAGGTGTGCAAAAAAATTTTGTTGCACTCGATCCTCATCTTAGCTGATGTGGAACAAGTGCCCGGTCGTTTCTACGTTTGGAGTCGAGGTAATCTCATCGCACGCCTCGATGCACGGCATTCGGGAAGCGCACCACAGGTGTGCAAAAATTTTGTGGCACCCAATCCTCAACTTACGCTCATGGAACAAGCGCACGGTCGTTTCCACAGCTTGAGTCATTGGTAGTCTTGTCACACGATCGATGCATGGCTTTCGAGAAGCGCACCACGTGTGTGCAAAAAAAATTTGTTGCACCCGATGCTCATCTTAGGTGATGTGGAACAAGTGCACGGTCATTTCCACGTTTGGTGTCGGTGGTGATCTCGTTGCATGTTCGACGTATGGCTTTTCGGGAAGCGCACCACAGGTGTGGAAAAAAAATTTATTGCACCCAATCCTCAAGTTACGTGACGGGAACAACCGCATACCGTCGTTTGCACGCTTGGAGTCGGTGGTAATCTCATCGCACGCTTCGATGCACGGCTTTCGGAAGCGCACAACAGGTGTGCAAAAAATTTTTGTTGCACCCGATGCTCATCTTAGATGATGTGGAATAAGCGCACCGTCGTTTCCACGGTTGGAGTCAGTGGTAATCTCGTCGCACGTTCGATGCACGGGTTTTCGGGAAGCGCACCACAGGTGTGCAAAAAAATTTGTTGCGATGCTCATGTTAGGTGATGTGGAACAAGTGCACGGTCGTTTCCACGTTTGGAGTCGATGGTAATCTCATCGCACATTCGATGCACGGCTTTCAGGAAGCGCACCAAAGGTGTGCAAAAAAAATTTGTTTGACCCAATCCTCTACTTGGGTGATGTGGAACAAGCGCACCGTCGTTTCCACATTTGGAGTCTGTGGTAACCTCGTCGCACGTTCGATGCACGGCTTTCGGGAAGCGCACCACAGGTTCGCGAAAAACTTTTGTTGCACCTGATGCTCATCTTAGGTGACGTGGAACAAGTGCACGGTCGTTTCCACGTTTGGAGTCGGTGGCAATCTGGTCGCACGCTCGATGCACGGCTTTCGAAGCGCACCTCAAGTGTGCAAAAAAAATTTTGTTGCACCAAATCCTCAACTTACGTGGACGTGGAACAACCGCACGGTCGTTTCCACGCTTGAGTCGGTGGTAATCTCGTCGCACGCTCGATGCACGGCTTTCGTGAACCGCACCACGCTTCTGCAAAAAAAATTTGTTGCACCCAATCCTCAACTTACGTGACGTGGAACAACCGCACGGCCGCTTTCACAATTGAGTCCATGGTAACCTGGTCGCACGCTCGATGCATGGCTTTCAGAAAGTGCACCACAGGTGTGAAAAAATTTTGTTGCACCCGATGCTAATGTTAGGTGACGTGGAACAAGTGCACGGTCGTTACCACGTTTGGAGTCGGTGGTAATCTCGTCGCACGCTTGATGCACGGCTTTCGTGAAGCGCACCACAAGTGTGCAAAAAATTTGTTGCACCGGTGCACATGTTAGGCGATGTGGAACAAGTGCATGGTCGTTTTCACGTTTGGAGTCGAGTGGTAATCTTATCGCACATTCAATGCACGGCTTTCAGGAAGCGCACCAAAAGTGTGCAAAAAATTTGTTGGACCCAATCCTCTACTTGGGTGATGTGGAAAAAGCGCACCGTCGTTTCCACATTTGGAGTCGATGGTAATCTCGTCGCACGCTCGATGCACGGCTTTTGGAAGCGCACCCCAGGTGTGTGCAAAAACTTTTGTTGCACCTGATGCTCATCTTAGGTGATGTGGAACAAGCGCACAATCATTTCCACGATTGAGTTAGTGGTAATCTCGTCGCGACGTTTGATGCACGGCTTCTGGAAGCGCACCAAAGTTGTGCAAAAAAATTTTGTTGCACTCGATCCTCATCTTAGCTGATGTGGAACAAGTGCCCGGTCGTTTCCACGCTTGGAGTCGAGGGTAATCTCATCGCACGCTCGATGCACGGCTTTTCGAAGCGCACCACAGGTGTGCAAAAAATTTTGTGGCACCCAATCCTCAACTTACGCATACATGGAACAAGCGCACGGTCGTTTCCACAGTTTGAGTCATTGGTAGTCTTGTCACACGATCGATGCATGGCTTTCGAGAAGCGCACCACAGGTGTGCAAAAAATTTGTTGCACCCGATGCTCATCTTAGGTGATGTGGAACAAGTGCACGGTCGTTTCCACGCTTGGAGTCGGTGGTAATCTCATCGCACATTCGATGCACGGCTTTCGTGAAGCGCACCAAAGGTGTGCAAAAAAATTTGTTGGGCCCAATCCTCTACTTGGGTGATGTGGAACTAGCGCACGGTCGTTTCCACGCTTGGAGTCGGGGTAATCTCGTCGCACGCTCGATGCACGGCTTTCGTGAACCGCACCACGCTTCTGCAAAAAAATTTGTTTGCACCCAATCCTCAACTTACGTGACGGGAACAGCCGCACGGCCGTTTCCACAATTGGAGTCCATGGTAACCTCGTCGCACGCTCGATGCACGGCTTTCGAAAAGTGCACCACCGGTGTGAAAAAAAAATTTGTTGCACCCAATGCTAATGTTAGGTGACGTGGAACAAGTGCACGGTCGTTACCACGCTTGGAGTCGGTGGTAATATCGTCGCACGCTTTGATGCACGGCTTTTCGGAAGCGCACTACGGTGTGCAAAAATCATGTTAGGTGATGTGGAACAAGTGCATGGTCGTTTTCACGTTTGGAGTCAAGTGGTAATCTAATCGCACATTCGATGCACGGCTTTGAAGCACACCAAAAGTGTGCAAAAAAATTGTTGGACCCAATCCTCTACTTGGGTGATGTGGAACAAGCGCACCGTCGTTTCCACATTTGGAGTCGAGTGGTAATCTCGTCGCACGCTCGATGCACGGCTTTTCGAAGCGCACCACAGGTGTGCAAAAAACTTTTGTTGCACCTGATGCTCATCTTAGGTGATGTGGAACAAGCGCACAATCATTTCCACGATTGGAGATAGTGGTAATCTCGCCGCACGCTCGATGCACGGCTTCCCGGACGCCGCGCACCAAAGGTGTGCAAAAAAATTTTGTTGCACTCGATCCTCATCTTAGCTGATGTGGAACAAGTGCCCGGTCGTTTCTACGTTTGGAGTCAGAGGTAATCTCATCGCACGTTCGATGCACGGCATTCGGGAAGCGCACCACAGGTGTGCAAAAAATTTTGTGGCACCCAATCCTCAACTTACGTTCATGGAACAAGCGCACGGTCGTTTCCACAGTTTGAGTCATTGGTAGTCTTGTCACACGATCGATGCATGGCTTTCGAGAAGCGCACCACAGGTGTGCAAAAAAATTTGTTGCACCCGATGCTCATCTTAGGTGATGTGGAACAAGTGCACGGTCATTTCCACGCTTTGGTGTCGGTGGTGATCTCGTTGCATGTTCGACGTATGGCTTTCGGGAAGCGCACCACAGTGTGGAAAAAAAATTTATTGCACCCAATCCTCAAGTTACGTGACGTGGAACAACCGTACGCCGTTTGCACGCTTGGAGTCGGTGGTAATCTCATCGCACGCTCGATGCACGGCTTTCGAAGCGCACAACAGGTGTGCAAAAAATTTTTGTTGCACCCGATGCTCATCTTAGATGATGTGGAATAAGCGCACCGTCGTTTCCACAGTTGGAGTCAGTGGTAATCTCGTCGCACGTTCGATGCACGGGTTTCGGGAAGCGCACCACAGGTGTGCAAAAAAAATTTGTTGCGATGCTCATGTTAGGTGATGTGGAACAAGTGCACGGTCGTTTCCACGTTTGGAGTCAGTGGTAATCTCATCGCACATTCGATGCACGGCTTTCAGGAAGCGCACCAAAGGTGTGCAAAAAAAATTTGTTTGACCCAATCCTCTACTTGGGTGATGTGGAACAAGCGCACCGTCGTTTCCACATTTGGAGTCTGTGGTAACCTCGTCGCACGTTCGATGCACGGCTTTCGGGAAGCGCACCACAGGTTCGCGAAAAACTTTTGTTGCACCTGATGCTCATCTTAGGTGACGTGGAACAAGTGCACGGTCGTTTCCACGTTTGGAGTCAGTGGCAATCTGGTCGCACGTTCGATGCACGGCTTTCGGGAAGCGCACCTCAAGTGTGCAAAAAAATTTTGTTGCACCAAATCCTCAACTTACGTGACGTGGAACAACCGCACGGTCGTTTCCACAGTTGGAGTCAGTGGTAATCTCGTCGCACGTTCGATGCACGGCTTTCAGGAACCGCACCACAGTTCTGCAAAAAAAATTTGTTGCACCCAATCCTCAACTTACGTGACGTGGAACAACCGCACGGCCGTTTCCACAATTGAGTCCATGGTAACCTGGTCGCACGCTCGATGCATGGCTTTCAGAAAGTGCACCACAGGTGTGAAAAAATTTTGTTGCACCCGATGCTAATGTTAGGTGACGTGGAACAAGTGCACGGTCGTTACCACGTTTGGAGTCAGTGGTAATCTCGTCGCACGTTTGATGCACGGCTTTCAGGAAGCGCACCACAAGTGTGCAAAAAAAATTTGTTGCACCGGTGCACATGTTAGGCGATGTGGAACAAGTGCATGGTCGTTTTCACGTTTGGAGTCAGTGGTAATCTTATCGCACATTCAATGCACGGCTTTCAGGAAGCGCACCAAAAGTGTGCAAAAAAAATTTGTTGGACCCAATCCTCTACTTGGGTGATGTGGAAAAAGCGCACTGTCGTTTCCACATTTGGAGTCAGTGGTAATCTCGTCGCACGTTCGATGCACGGCTTTCGGGAAGCGCACCCCAGGTGTGCAAAAAACTTTTGTTGCACCTGATGCTCATCTTAGGTGATGTGGAACAAGCGCACAATCATTTCCACGATTGGAGTTAGTGGTAATCTCGTCGCACGTTTGATGCACGGCTTCTGGGAAGCGCACCAAAGTTGTGCAAAAAAATTTTGTTGCACTCGATCCTCATCTTAGCTGATGTGGAACAAGTGCCCGGTCGTTTCCACGTTTGGAGTCGAGGGTAATCTCATCGCACGCTCGATGCACGGCTTTCGGAAGCGCACCACAGGTGTGCAAAAATTTTGTGGCACCCAATCCTCAACTTACGTACATGGAACAAGCGCACGGTCGTTTCCACGCTTTGAGTCATTGGTAGTCTTGTCACACGATCGATGCATGGCTTTCGAGAAGCGCACCACAGGTGTGCAAAAAAATTTGTTGCACCCGATGCTCATCTTAGGTGATGTGGAACAAGTGCACGGTCGTTTCCACGTTTGGAGTCAGTGGTAATCTCATCGCACATTCGATGCACGGCTTTTCGAAGCGCACCAAAGGTGTGCAAAAAAATTTGTTGGACCCAATCCTCTACTTGGGTGATGTGGAACAAGCGCACCGTCGTTTCCACAGTTGGAGTCAGTGGTAATCTCGTCACACGTTCGATGCACGGCTTTCGGGAAGAGCACCACAGGTGTGCAAAAAAAATTTGTTGCACCCGATGCTCATGTTAGGTGATGTGGAACAAGTGCACGGTCGTTTCCACGTTTGGAGTCAGTGGTAATCTCATCGCACATTCGATGCACGGCTTTCAGGAAGCGCACCAAAGGTGTGCAAAAAAAATTTGTTGGACCCAATCCTCTACTTGGGTGATGTGGAACAAGCGCACCGTCGTTTCCACATTTGGAGTCGGTGGTAATCTCGTCGCACGTTTGATGCACGGCTTTCAGGAAGCGCACCACAGGTGTGCAAAAAAAATTTGTTGCACCTGATGCTCATGTTAGGTGATGTGGAACAAGTGCACGGTTGTTTTCACGTTTGGAGTCAGTGGTAATCTCATCGCACATTCGATGCACGGCTTTCTGGAAGCGCACCAAAAGTGTGCAAAAAAAATTTGTTGGACCCAATCCTCTACTTGGGTGATGTGGAACAAGCGCACTGTCGTTTCTGCATTTGGAGTCAGTGGTAATCTCGTCGCACGTTCGATGCACGGCTTTCGGGAAGCGCACCACAGGTGTGCAAAAAACTTTAGTTGCACGTGATGCTCATCTTAGGTGAGGTGGAACAAGCGCACAGTCATTTCCACGATTGGAGTTAGTGGTAATCTCGTCACAAGTTCGATGCACGGCTTCCGGGAAGCGCACCAAAGGTGTGCAAAAAAATTTTGTTGCACTCGATGCTCATCTTAGCTGATGTGGAACAAGTGCCCGGTCGTTTCCACGTTTGGAGCTAGAAGTAATCTCATCGCACGTTCGATGCACGACTTTCGGGAAGTGCACCACAGGTGTGCAAAAAAATTTGTTGCACCTGATGCTCATCTTAGGTGACGTGGAACAAGTGCACGGTCGCTTCCACGTTTGGAGTCGTGGTAATCTGGTCGCACGTTCGACGCACGGCTTTCGGGAAGCGCACCACAAGTGTGCAAAAAAATTTTGTGGCACCCAATCCTCAACTTACGTACATGGAACAAGCGGACGGTCGTTTCCACAGTTTGAGTCACTGGTAGTCTTGTCACACGATCGATGCATGGCTTTCGAGAAGCGCACCACAGTGTGCAAAAAATTTGTTGCACCCAATGCTCATCTTAGGTGATGTGGAACAAGTGCACGGTCATTTCCATATTTGGTGTCGGTGGTGATCTCGTTGCATGTTCGACGCATGGCTTTCGAAGCGCACCACAGGTGTGCAAAAAATTTATTGCACCCAATCCTCAAGTTGCGTGGCGGGAACAACCGTACGGTCGTTTCCACGCTTGAGTCAGCGGTAATCTCATTGCACGTTCGATGCACGGCTTTCGGAAGCGCACAACAGGTGTGCAAAAAAATTTTGTTGCACCCGATGCTCATCTTAGGTGATGTGGAACAAGCGCACCGTCGATTCCACAGTTGGAGTCAGTGGTAATCTCGTCGCACGTTCGATGCACGGCTTTCGGGAAGCGCACCACAGTTGTGCAAAAAAAATTTGTTGCACCCAATGCTCATGTTAGGTGATGTGGAACAAGTGCACGGTCGTTTCCACGTTTGGAGTCAGTGGTAATCTCATCACAAATTCGATGCACGGCTTTCAGGAAGCGCACCAAAGGTGTGCAAAAAAAAATTTGTTCGACCCAATCCTCTACTTGGTTGATGTGGAACAAGCGCACCGTCGTTTCCACATTTGCAGTCAGTGGTAATCTCGTCGCACGTTTGATGCACGGCTTTCAGGAAGCGCACCACAGGTGTGAAAAAAAAATTTGTTGCACCCGATGCTCATGTTAGGTGATGTGGAACAAGTGCACGGTCGTTTTCATGTTTGGAGTCAGTGGTAATCTCATCGCACATTCGATGCACGGCTTTCAGGAAGCGCACCAAAAGTGTGAAAAAAAATTTGTTGGACCCCATCCTCTACTTGGGTGAAGTGGAACAAGCGCACTGCCGTTTCCACATTTGGAGTCAGTGGTAATCTCGTCGCACGTTCGATGCACGGCTTTCGGGAAGCGCACACAGGTGTGCAAAAAACTTTTGTTGCACCTGATGCTCATCTTAGGTGATGGGGGACAAGCGCACAGTCATTTCCACGATTGGAGTTAGTGGTAATCTCGTCGCAAGTTCGATGCACGGATTACGAGAAGCGCACCAAAGGTGTGCAAAAAAATTTTGTTGCACTCGATGCTCATCTTAGCTGATGTGGAACAAGTGCCCGGTCGTTTCCACGTTTGGAGTTAGAGGTAATCTCATCGCACGTTCGATGCGCGACTTTCGGGAAGTGCACCACAGGTGTGCAAAAAAATTTGTTGCACCTGATGCTCATCTTAGGTGACGTGGAACAAGTGCACGGTCGTTTCCACGTTTGGAGTCAGTGGTAATCTGGTCGCACGTTCGACGCACGGCTTTCGGGAAGCGCACCACAAGTGTGCAAAAAAATTTTGTTGCACCAAATCCTCAACTTACGTGACGTGGAACAACCGCACGGTCGTTTCCACAGTTGGAGTCCGTGGTAATCTCGTAGCGCATTCGATGCACGGCTTTCCGGAAGCGCACCACAGGTGTGCAAAAAAATTTTGTTGCAGCCGATGCTCAACTTAGGTAACGTGGAACATGCGCACGGTCGTTTCCACATTTGGAGTCAGTGGTAATCTCATCGCACGTTCGATGCACGGCTTTCGGGAAGCGCACCAAAGGTGTGCAAAAAAATTTTATTGCACCCAATGCTCATGTTAGCTGATGTGGAACAAGTGCACGGTCGTTTCCACGTTTGGAGTCAGTGGTAATCTCATCGCACATTCACTGCACGGCTTTCGGGAAGCGCATCACAGGTGTGCAAAAAATTTTGTGGCACCCAATCCTCAACTTACGTACATGGAACAAGCACACGGTCGTTTCCACAGTTTGAGTCACTGGTAGTCTTATCACACGATCGATGCATGGCTTTCGAGAAGCGCACCACAGGTGTGCAAAAAAATTTGTTGCACCCGATGCTCATCTTAGGTGATGTGGAACAAGTGCACGGTTATTTCCACGTTTGGTGTCAGTGGTGATCTCGTTGCATGTTCGACGCATGGCTTTCGGGAAGCGTACCACAGGTGTGTAAATAAAATTTATTGCACCCAATC
The DNA here is from genome assembly GCA_015844335.1 of Chrysopogon serrulatus. Taxonomy (NCBI): domain Eukaryota; kingdom Viridiplantae; phylum Streptophyta; class Magnoliopsida; order Poales; family Poaceae; genus Chrysopogon; species Chrysopogon serrulatus. The sequence goes on along the minus strand of JADLZL010005001.1, from coordinate 48,803 downwards.
CTCAATTTACGTGACGTGGAACAACCGTGCGGTCGTTTCCACAGTTGGAGTCAGTGGTAATCTCATTGCACGTTCGTTGCACGGCTTTCGGGAAGCGCACAACAGGTGTGCAAAAAAATTTTGTTGCACCCGATGCTCATCTTAGGTGATGTGGAACAAGCGCACCGTCGTTTCCACAGTTGGAGTCAGTGGTAATCTCGTCGCACGTTCGATGCACGGCTTTCGGGAAGCGCACCACAGGTGTGCAAAAAAAAGTTGTTGCACCCGATGCTCATGTTAGGTGATGTGGAACAAGTGCACGGTCGTTTTCACGTTTGGAGTCAATGGTAATCTCATCGCACATTCGATGCACGGCTTTCAAGCGCGCACCAAAAGTGTGCAAAAAAAATTTGTTGGACCCAATCCTCTACTTGGGTGATGTGGAACAAGCGCACCGTCGTTTCCACATTTGGAGTCAGTGGTAATCTCGTCGCACGTTCGATGCACGGCTTTCGGGAAGCGCACCACAGGTGTGCAAAAACTTTAGTTGCACGTGATGCTCATGTTAGGTGATGTGGAACAAGCGCACAGTCATTTCCACGATTGGAGTTAGTGGTGATCTCATCGCAAGTTCGATGCACGGCTTCCGGGAAGCGCACCAAAGGTGTGCAAAAAAATTTAGTTGCACTCGATGCTCATCTTAGCTGATGTGGAACAAGTGCCCGGTCGTTTCCACGTTTGGAGTTAGACGTAATCTCATCGCACGTTCGATGCACGACTTTCGGGAAGTGCACCACGTGTGTGCAAAAAAAATTTGTTGCACCCGATGCTCATCTTAGGTGACGTGGAACAAGTGCACGGTCGTTTCCACGCTTGGAGTCGGGTAAATCTGGTCGCACGCTTCGACGCACGGCTTTCGGAAGCGCACCACAAGCGTGCAAAAAAATTTTGTTGCACCAAATCCTCAACTTACGTGACGTGGAACAACCGCACGGTCGTTTCCACGCTTGAGTCCGTGGTAATCTCGTAGCACATTCGATGCACGGCTTTCCGGAAGCGCACCACAGTTGTGCAAAAAAAAATTTGTTGCACCCGATGCTCATGTTAGGTGATGTGGAACAAGTGCACGGTCGTTTTCACGCTTTGAGTCGGTGGTAATCTCATCGCACATTCGAAGCACGGCTTTTCGTGAAGCGCACCAAATATGTGCAAAAAAAATTTGTTGGACCCAATCTTCTACTTGGGTGATGTGGAACAAGCGCACCGTCGTTTCCACATTTGGAGTCAGTGGTAATCTCGTCGCACGTTCGATGCACGGCTATCGCGAAGCGCACCACAGGTGTGCAAAAGACTTTTGTTGCACCCGATGCTCATCTTAGGTGATGTGGAACAAGCGCCGCGATCATTTCCACGATTGAGTTTGTGGTAATCTCGCCGCACGCTCGATACACGGCTTTCGGGAAACACACCAAAGGCGTGCAAAAACATTTCGTCGCGCCCGATGCTCATCTTAGGTGACGTGGAACAAATGCACGGTCGTTTCCATGTTTGGAGTCAGAGGTAATCTTGTCGCATGTTCGATGCACGGTCGTTTCCACGTTTGGAGTCAGAGGTCGCACGTTCGATGCACGGCTTTTGGGAAGCACACGAAAGGTGTGCAAAAAAATTTGTTGCACCAAATCCTCTTCTTAGGTGACGTGGAACAAGCGCATGGTCGTTTCCACGCTTGGAGTCGGTGGTAATCTCGTCGCACGTTCGATGCACGGCTTTCTGGAAGCGCACCACAGGTATGCAAAAAATTTCTACTGCACCCGATGCTCATCTTAGTGACGTGCAACAAGCGCACGGTCATTTCCACATTTGGAGTCAGTGGTAATCTCGTCGCACGTTCGATGCACGGCTTTCGGGAAGCGCACCACAGGTGTGCAAAAAAATTTGTTGCACCCGATGCTCATCTTAGGTGATGTGGAACAAGTGCACGGTCATTTCCATGTTTGGTGTCAGTGGTGATCTCGGCGCATGTTCGATGCATGGCTTTCGGCAAGCGCATTGCACCCAATCCTCAAGTTACGTGACGTGGAAGAATCCGCACGATCGTTTCCACAGTTGGAGTCAGTGGTAATCTCATCGCGCGTTCGAGGCACGGCTTTCGGGAAGCGCACCACAGGTGTGCAAAAAAAATTTGTTACACCCGATGCTCATCTTAGGTGATGTGGAACAAGCGCACAGTCATTTCCACGATTGGACTTAGTGGTAATCTCGTCGCATGTTCGATACACGGCTTTCGGGAAACACACCGAAGGTGTGCAAAAAAATTTCGTTGCACCCGATGCTCATCTTAGGTGACGTGGAACAAATCCACGGTCGTTTCCACGTTTGGAGTCGAGGTAATCTCGTCCGCACGCTTGATGCACGGCTTTTCGGGAAGCGCACAACAGGTGTGCAAAAAAATGTTGTTGCACCCGATGCTAATCTTAGGTGATGTGGAACAAGCGCAACGTCGTTTCCATTGTTGGAGTCAGTGGTAATCTCGTCGCACGTTCGATGCACGGCTTTCGGGAAGCGCACCCCAGGCGTGCAAAAAAAATTTGTTGCACCCGATGCTCATGTTAGGTGATGTGGAACAAGTGCACGTCGTTTCCACATTTGGAGTCAGTGGTAATCTCATCGCACATTCGAAGCACGGCTTTCAGGAAGCGCACCAAATATGTGCAAAAAAATTTGTTGGACCCAATCCTCTACTTGGGTGATGTGGAACAAGCGCACCGTCGTTTCCACATTTGAGTCGATGGTAATCTCGTCGCACGCTCGATGCACGGCTATCGGGAAGCGCACCACAGGTGTGCAAAAGACTTTTGTTGCACCCGATGCTCATCTTAGGTGATGTGGAACAAGCGCCGCAGTCATTTCCACGATTGGAGTTTGTGGTAATCTCGTCGCACGCTCGATACACGGCTTTTCGGAAACACACACCAAAGGCGTGCAAAAACATTTCGTCGCACCCGATGCTCATCTTAGGTGACGTGGAACAAATGCACGGTCGTTTCCATGTTTGGAGTCAGAGGTAATCTTGTCGCATGTTCGATGCACGGTCGTTTCCACGTTTGGAGTCAGAGCTCGCACGTTCGATGCACGGCTTTCGGGAAGCACACGAAAGGTGTGCAAAAAAAATTGTTGCACCAAATCCTCTACTTAGGTGACGTGGAACAAGCGCATGGTCGTTTCCACATTTGGAGTCGGTGGTAATCTCGTCGCACGTTCGATGCATGGCTTTCGGGAAGCGCACCACGGTATGCAAAAAATTTCTACTGCACCCGATGCTCATCTTAGGTGACGTGCAACAAGCGCACGGTCATTTCCACATTTGGAGTCAGTGGTAATCTCGTCGCACGTTCGATGCACGGCTTTCGGGAAGCGCACCACAGGTGTGTAAAAAATTTGTTGCACCCGATGCTTATCTTAGGTGATGTGGCACAAGTGCACGGTCATTTCCATGTTTGGTGTCGGTGGTGATCTCGGCGCATGTTCGATGCAAGGCTTTCGGCAAGCGCATTGCACCCAATCCTCAAGTTACGTGACGTGGAAGAATCCGCACGATCGTTTCCACAGTTGGAGTCAGTGGTAATCTCATCGCGCGTTCGAGGCACGGCTTTCGAAGCGCACCACAGGTGTGCAAAAAAATTTGTTACACCCGATGCTCATCTTAGGTGATGTGGAACAAGCGCATAGTCATTTCCACGATTGGAGTTTGTGGTAATCTCGTCGCTCGATACACGGCTTTTCGGAAACACACCAAAGGCGTGCAAAAACATTTCGCCGCACCCGATGCTCATCTTAGGTGACGTGGAACAAATGCACGGTCGTTTCCACGTTTGGAGTCGAGGTAATCTTGTCGCATGTTCGATGCATGGCTTTCGTGAAGCACACCAAAGGTGTGCAAAAAAAATTGTTGCACCCAATCCTCTACTTAGGTGACGTGGAACAAGCGCATGGTCGTTTCCACATTTGGAGTCGGTGGTAATCTTGTAGCACGCTCGATGCACGGCTTTTCGGGAAGCGCACCACGGTGTGCAAAAAAATTTTGTTGCACCCGGTGCTCATGTTTGGGGACGTGGAACAAGTGCACGGTCGTTTCCACGCTTTGGAGGCGTGGTAATCTCATCGCACGCTCGATGCACGGCTTTTGGGAAGCGCACCACGGGTGTGCAAAAAACTTTGTTGCACCCGATGCTCATCTTAGGTGATGTGGAACATGCTCACGGTCGTTTCCATATTTGGAGTCAGTGGTAATCTGGTCGCATGTTTAATGCACGGCTTTTGGGAAGTGCGGCACGGGTGTGCAAAAAAATTTTGTTGCACCCGATGCTCATCTTAGGTGACATGGAATAAGTGCACGGTCGTTTCCACGTTTGGAGTCGGTGGTAATCTCGCCGCACGCTCGATGAACAGCTTTTCGGAAGCGCGCCACAGGTGTGCGTAAAATTTTTGTTGCACCCAATGCTCAACTTACGTGACGTGGAACAAGCGCACGGTCGTTTCCACATTTGGAGTCAGTGGTAATCTGGTCGCATGTTCGATGCACGGCTTTTGGGAAGCGCACCACGTGTGCAAAAATTTTGTTGCACCCGATGCTCATCTTAGGTGACATGGAACAGGTGCACGGTCGTTTCCATGTTTGGAGTCGGTGGTAATCTCGCCGCACGCTCGATGAACAGCTTTTCGAAGCGCACCACGGTGTACAAAAAATTTTGTTGCACCCAATCCTTAAATTAGGTGACGTGGAACAAGTGCACGGTCGTTTCCACGTTTGGAGTCGAGGTAATCTCGCCGCACGCTCGATGCACGGCTTTCGGGAAGCGCACCACGGGTATGCAAAAATTTCTACTGCACCCGATGCTCATCTTAGGTGACGTGCAACAAGCGCACGGTCATTTCCACATTTGGAGTCGGTGGTAATCTCGCCGCACGCTCGATGAACAGCTTTTCGAAGCGCGCGCCACAGGTGTGCAGAAAAATTTTGTTGCACCCAATCCTCAACTTACGTGACATGGAACAAGCGCACGGTCGTTTCCACATTTGGAGTCAGTGGTAATCTGGTCGCATGTTCGATGCACGGCTTTTTGGGAAGCGCACCACAGGTGTGCAAAAAAATTTTGTTGCACCCGATGCTCATCTTAGGTGACATGGAACAGGTGCACGGTCGTTTCCATGTTTGGAGTCGGTGGTAATCTCGCCGCACGCTCGATGAACAGCTTTTCGAAGCGCCACGTGTGTGCAGAAAATTTTGTTGCACCCAATGCTCAACTTACGTGACGTGGAACAAGCGCACGGTCGTTTCCACATTTGGAGTCAGTGCTAATCTGGTCACATGTTCGATGCACGGCTTTTGGGAAGCGCACCACGGGTGTGCAAAAATTTTGTTGCACCCGATGCTCATCTTAGGTGACATGGAACAGGTGCACGGTCGTTTCCATGTTTGGAGTCGGTGGTAATCTCGTCGCACGCTCGATGAACAGCTTTTCGAAGCGCACCACGGTGTACAAAAATTTTGTTGCACCCAATCCTTAAATTAGGTGACGTGGAACAAGTGCACGGTCGTTTCCACGTTTGGAGTCGAGGTAATCTCGCCGCACGCTCGATGCACGGCTTTCGAAGCGCACCACAGTATGCAAAAAATTTCTACCGCACCCGATGCTCATCTTAGGTGACGTGCAACAAGCGCACGGTCATTTCCACATTTGGAGTCGGTGGTAATCTCGCCGCACGCTCGATGAACAGCTTTTCGGGAAGCGCCGCCACAAAAAAGCAGAAAAATTTTGTTGCACCCAATCCTCAACTTACGTGACATGGAACAAGCGCACGGTCGTTTCCACATTTGGAGTCAGTGGTAATCTGGTCGCATGTTCGATGCACGGCTTTTGGGAAGCGCACCACAGGTGTGCAAAAAAATTTTGTTGCACCCGATGCTCATCTTAGGTGACATGGAACAGGTGCACGGTCGTTTCCATGTTTGGAGTCAGTGGTAATCTCGTCGCACGTTCGATGAACAGCTTTCGGGAAGCGCACCACAGGTGTACAAAAAATTTTGTTGCACCCAATCCTTAAATTAGGTGACGTGGAACAAGTGCACGGTCGTTTCCACGTTTGGAGTCAGAGGTAATCTCGTCGCACGTTCGATGCACGGCTTTCGGGAAGCGCACCACAGGTATGCAAAAAATTTCTACTGCACCCGATGCTCATCTTAGGTGACGTGCAACAAGCGCACGGTCATTTCCACATTTGGAGTCAGTGGTAATCTCGTCGCACGTTCGATGCACGGCTTTCGGGAAGCGCACCACAGGTGTGCAAAAAAATTTGTTGCCCCCGATGCTCATCTTAGGTGATGTGGAACAAGTGCACGGTCATTTCCATGTTTGGTGTCAGTGGTGATCTCTGCGCATGTTCGATGCATGGCTTTCGGCAAGCGCATTGCACCCAATCCTCAAGTTACGTGACGTGGAAGAATCCGCACGATCGTTTCCACAGTTGGAGTCAGTGGTAATCTCATCGCGCGTTCGATGCACGGCTTTCGGGAAGCGCACCACAGGTGTGCAAAAAAAATTTGTTACACCCGATGCTCATCTTAGGTGATTTGGAACAAGCGCACAGTCATTTCCACGATTGGACTTAGTGGTAATCTCGTTGCACGTTCGATACACGGCTTTCGGGAAACACACCGAAGGTGTGCAAAAAAATTTCGTTGCACCCGATGCTCATCTTAGGTGACGTGGAACAAATCCACGGTCGTTTCCACGTTTGGAGTCAGAGGTAATCTTGTCGCACGTTCGATGCACGGCTTTCGGGAAGCGCACAACAGGTGTGCAAAAAAATTTTGTTGCACCCGATGCTAATCTTAGGTGATGTGGAACAAGCGCAACGTCGTTTCCATTGTTGGAGTCAGTGGTAATCTCGTCGCACGTTCGATGCACGGCTTTCAGGAAGCGCGCCCCAGGTGTGCAAACAAATTTGTTGCACCCGATGCTCATGTTAGGTGATGTGGAACAAGTGCACGTCGTTTCCACGTTTGCGATCGATGGTAATCTCATCGCACATTCGCAACGGCTTTCGGGAAGCGCACCAAATATGTGCAAAAAAATTTGTTGGACCCAATCCTCTACTTGGGTGATGTGGAACAAGCGCACCGTCGTTTCCACATTTGGAGTCAGTGGTAATCTCGTCGCATGTTCGATGCACGGCTATCGGGAAGCGCACCACAGGTGTGCAAAAGACTTTTGTTGCACCCGATGCTCATCTTAGGTGATGTGGAACAAGCGCACAGTCATTTCCACGATTGGAGTTTGTGGTAATCTCGCCGCACGCTCGATACACGACTTTTCGGAACACACCAAAGGCGTGCAAAAACATTTCGTCGCGCCCGATGCTCATCTTAGGTGACGTGGAACAAATGCACGGTCGTTTCCATGTTTGGAGTCGAGGTAATCTTGTCGCATGTTCGATGCACCTGGTCGTTTCCACGTTTGGAGTCGAGGTCGCACGCTCGATGCACGGCTTTCGGGAAGCACACCTAAAGGTGTGCAAAAAAATTTGTTGCACCAAATCCTCTACTTAGGTGACGTGGAACAAGCGCATGGTCGTTTCCACATTTGGAGTCGGTGGTAATCTCGTCGCACGTTCGATGCACGGCTTTCGGGAAGCGCACCACAGGTATGCAAAAATTTCTACTGCACCCGATGCTCATCTTAGGTGACGTGCAACAAGCGCACGGTCATTTCCACATTTGGAGTCGGTGGTAATCTCGTCGCACGCTCGATGCACGGCTTTTCGAAGCGCACCACGTGTGCAAAAAAATTTGTTGCACCCGATGCTTATCTTAGGTGATGTGGCACAAGTGCACGGTCATTTCCATGTTTGGTGTCGGTGGTGATCCCGGCGCATGTTCGATGCAAGGCTTTCGGCAAGCGCATTGCACCCAATCCTCAAGTTACGTGACGTGGAAGAATCCGCACGATCGTTTCCACAGTTGGAGTCAGTGGTAATCTCATCGCGCTTGAGGCACGGCTTTTCGAAGCGCACCACGGTGTGCAAAAAAATTTGTTACACCCGATGCTCATCTTAGGTGATGTGGAACTAGCGCACGTCATTTCCACGATTGAGTTTGTGGTTATCTCGTCGCACGCGCTCGATACACGGCTTTTCGGGAAACACACCAAAGGCGTGCAAAAACATTTCGTCGCACCCGATGCTTATCTTAGGTGACGTGGAACAAATCCACGGTCGTTTCCACGTTTGGAGTCAGAGGTAATCTCGTCGCACGTTGGATGCACGGCTTTCGGGAAGCGCACAACAGGTGTGCAAAAAAATTTTGTTGCACCTGATGCTAATCTTAGGTGATGTGGAACAAGCGCAACGTCGTTTCCATTGTTGGAGTCGGTGGTAATCTCGTCGCACGCTCGATGCACTTTTCGGAAGCGCACCCCGTGTGCAAAAAATTTGTTGCACCCGATGCTCATGTTAGGTGATGTGGAACAAGTGCACGTCGTTTCCACGTTTGGAGTCAGTGGTAATCTCATCGCACATTCGAAGCACGACTTTCAGGAAGCGCACCAAATATGTGCAATAAAAATTTGTAGGACCCAATCCTCTACTTGGGTGATGTGGAACAAGCGCACCGTCGTTTCCACATTTGGAGTCAATGGTAATGTCGTCGCACGTTCGATGCACGGCTATCGGGAAGCGCACCACAGGTGTGCAAAAGACTTTTGTTGCACCCGATGCTCATCTTAGGTGATGTGGAACAAGCGCATACTCATTTCCACGATTGAGTTAGTGGTAATCTCGTCGCACGCTCGATACACGGCTTTTCGAAAACACACCAAAGGCGTGCAAAAAACATTTCGTCGCACCCGATGCTCATCTTAGGTGACGTGGAACAAATGCACGGTCGTTTCCACGTTTGGAGTCGAGGTAATCTTGTCGCATGTTCGATGCATGGCTTTTCGAAGCACACCAAAGGTGTGCAAAAAAAATTTGTTGCACCCAATCCTCTACTTAGGTGACGTGGAACAAGCGCATGGTCGTTTCCACATTTGGAGTCGGTGGTAATCTCGTCGCACGTTCGATGCACGGCTTTCGGGAAGCACACCACGGTATGCAAAAATTTCTATTGCACCCGATGCTCATCTTATGTGGCGTGGAACAAGCGCACGGTCATTTCCAAATTTGGAGTCGGTGGTAATCTCATCGCACGCTCGATGCACGGCTTTGAAGCGCACCACGTGTGCAAAAATTTTGTTGCACCCGGTGCTCATGTTAGGTGACGGGAATAAGTGCACGGTCGTTTCCACGCTTTGGAGTCGGTGGTAATCTCATCGCACGCTTCGATGCACGGCTTTTTGGGAAGCGCACCACAAGTGTGCAAAAAAATTTTGTTGCACCCGATGCTCATCTTAGGTGATGTGGAACAAGCTCACGGTCGTTTCCACATTTGGAGTCATTGGTAATCTGGTCGCATGTTTAATGCACGGCTTTTGGGAAGCGCACCACAGGTGTGCAAAAAAATTTTGTTGCACCCGATGCTCATCTTAGGTGACATGGAATAAGTGCATGGTCGTTTCCACGTTCGGAGTCGGTGGTAATCTCGCCGCACGCTCGATGAACAGCTTTTTTCGGAAGCGCATCGCGGCAGTGTGCGTAAAATTTTGTTGGACCCAATCCTCAACTTCCGGACGTGGAACAAGCGCACGGGCGTTTCCACATTTGGAGTCGGGGTAATCTGGTCGCATGTTCGATGCACGGCTTTTGGGAAGCGCACCGGTGTGCAAAAAATTTTGTTGCACCCGATGCTCATCTTAGGTGACATGGAACAAGTGCACGGTCGTTTCCATGTTTGGAGACGTGGTAATCTCGTCGCACGTTCTATGAACAGCTTTTCGAAGCGCACCACAGGTGTACAAAAATTTTGTTGCACCCAATCCTTAAATTACGTGGACGGGAACAAGTGCACGGTCGTTTCCACGTTTGGAGTCGAGGTAATCTCGCCGCACGCTCGATGCACGGCTTTCGAAGCACACCTAAAGGTGTGCAAAAAAATTTGTTGCACCAAATCCTCTACTTAGGTGACGTGGAACAAGCGCATGGTCGTTTCCACATTTGGAGTCGGTGGTAATCTCGCCGCACGCTCGATGCATGGCTTTCGAAGCGCACCCGCAGTGTGTACAAATAATTTTGTTGCACCCAATCCTTAAATTACGTGGACGGGAACAAGTGCACGGTCGTTTCCACGTTTGGAGTCAGTGGTAATCTCGTCACATGTTCGATGCATAGCTTTCGGGAAGCGCACCACAGGTGTGCAAAAAAATTTTGTTGCACCCGATGCTTCTGTTAGGGTGACGTGGAACAAGCGCACCGCCGTTTCCACGTTTGGAGTTAGTGGTAATCTCGTCGCACATTCGATGCACGGCATTCGAAAGCGCACCAAAGGTGTGCAAAACAATTTTGTTGCACCCAATCCTCTATGATGAGGACATCCTCCACTATTACCTCCGCCGGCAAAGACGCAACAATGGGCCAAGTGGCCCAGCTTGTAGTCGGGCGGCGACCGTGTGATGAGCCTCTAAATAATCACACCTTGCTTAGCTTGGGAGGAGGAAGCCACCTTAAAAGGGAGAGCCACCCTTCCCCCATCGGATTAGTCTTTTGGGGCGATTGGGCCTTTTCTGGAAGGGGTGCGCTGAAGTGCGGTGCTAAGATTGCCGAGGCGCAACAAGAGGCCCTAGTGGCGTTGTAGCCGGATCGGTGCGGCCGTAATTTCAGCCGTCGGTGCTAAGATTGCAGGATTCGTGGAATCGGATCGGTGTGTCGGGCTTTTCATCCAACCCCACCTGGGCCGGATGCATCATTTGGTATCGAGCTGGGCCCTTGTTTAAGGGGGTGGGAATGATGAGGACATCCTCCACTATTACCTCGCCGGGCAAAGACGCAACAATGGGCCAAGTGGCCCCGCTTGTAGTCGGGCGGCGACCATGTGAGCCTCTAAATAATCACACCTTGCTTAGCTTGGGAGGAGGAAGCCACCTTAAAAGGGAGAGCCACCCTTCCCCCCATCGGACTAGTCTTTTGGGGCGATTGGGCCTTTTCCTCGAAGGGGTGCGCTGGGTGCGGTGCTAAGATTGCCGAGGCGCAACAAGAGGCCCTAGTGGCGTTTGTAGCCGGATCGGTGCGCCGTAATTTCGGGCCGTTTGTGCCGATAGAGGCGGAGTGCCCGATCTTTCGTGAGTGGAGATAATTTGATGCGTTTCCGCAGTTTGAGTCATTGGTAATCTTGTCACACGATCGATGCGGCTTTTCGGCGCACCATAGGTGTGCAAAAATTTGTTGCATCCGATGCTCATCTTAGGTGATGTGGAACAAGTGCGGTCATTTCCACGTTTGGTGTCGGTGGTGATCTCGTTGCATGTTTGATGCATGGCTTTCGGGAAGGCGCACCCGCAGTGTGCAAAAAATTTATTGCACCCAATCCTCAAAGTTGCGTGGCGTGGAACAACCGCCGCGGTCGTTTCCGCGGTTGGACTCGATGGTAATCTCGTCGCCTGCGTTTGATGCGGCTTTCGGGAAGGCGCACCACGGTGTGCAAAAAAAAATTGCACCGGTGCTCATGTTGGGTGGCGTGGAACAAGTGCGCAGTGGTTACCACGTTTGGAGTCGATGTGGTAATCTGCGTCGCACGTTTGATGCACGGCTTTTCGGGAAGCGCCCGCAGGTGTGCAAAAAAATTTGTTGCACCGGTGCTCATGTTAGGTGATGTGGAACAAGTGCGGTCGTTTTCCGTTTGGAGTCGGTGGTAATCTCATCGCACATTAAATGGACGGCTTTCAGGAGCGCACCAAAGGTGTGCAAAAAAAATTGTGCACCCAATCCTCAAGTTCGTGGCGTGGAACAACCGAGCGGTCGTTTCCACGCGGTTGGACTCGATGGTAATCTCATCCCCTGCGTTCGATGCACGGCTTTCGGGAAGCGCACCATAGGTATGCAAAAAAATTTTTTTGCACCCGATGCTCATGTTAGGTGATGTGGAACAAGTGCACGGTCGTTTTCACGTTTGGAGTCAGTGGTAATCTCATCGCACATTCGATGGACGGCTTTCAGGAATCGCACCAAAGGTGTGCAAAAAAAATTTGTTGGACCCAATCCTCTACTTGGGTGATGTGGAACAAGCGCACCGTCGTTTCCACATTTGGAGTCAGTGGTAATCTCGTCGCACGTTCGATGCACGGCTTTCGGGAAGTGCACCACAGGTGTGCAAAAAAATTTGTTGCACCCGATGCTCATCTTAGGTGATGTGGAACAAGTGCACAGTCACTTCCATGTTTGGAGTCAGTGGTAATCTCGTCGCACGTTCGATGCACGGCTTTCGGGAAGCGCACCACAGGTGTGCAAAAAAAATTTGTTGCACCCGGTGCTCATGTTAGGTGATTTGGAACAAGTGCACGGTCGTTTTCACGTTTGGAGTCAGTGGTAATCTCATCGCACATTCGATGGACGGCTTTTCGGAAAGGCGCACAAAGGTGTGCAAAAAAATTATTGCACCCAATCCTCAAGTTATGTGACGTGGAACAACCGCACGGTCGTTTCCACGGTTGGACTCATGGTAATCTCATCATACGCTTCGATGCACGGCTTTTCGGGAAGCGCACAATAGGTGTGCAAAAAATTTGTTGCACCCGATGCTCATGTTAGGTGATGTGGAACAAGTGCATGGTCGTTTTCACGTTTGGAGTCGTGGTAATCTCATCGCACATTCGATGGACGGCTTTTCGGGGAATCGCACCAAAGGTGTGCAAAAAAAATTTGTTGGACCCAATCCTCTACTTGGGTGATGTGGAACAAGCGCACCGTCGTTTCCACATTTGGAGTCAGTGGTAATCTCGTCGCACGTTCGATGCACGGCTTTCGGGAAGTGCACCCCAGGTGTGCAAAAAAATTTGTTGCACCCGATGCTCATCTTAGGTGATGTGGAACAAGTGCACAGTCACTTCCATGTTTGGAGTCAGTGGTAATCTCGTCGTACGTTCGATGCACGGCTTTCGGGAAGTGCACCACAGGTGTGCAAAAAAATTTTGTTGCACCCGATGCTTACGTTAGGTGACGTGGAACAAGTGCACGGTCGTTTCCATGTTTGGAGTCAGTGGTAATCTCGTCGAACGTTCGATACAGGGCTTTCGGGAAGCGCACCAAAGGTGTGCGAAAAAATTTTTGTTGCACCCGATGCTCATTTTAGGTGACGTGGAACAAGTGCATAGTCGTTTCCACGTTTGGAGTCAATGGTAATCTCATCGCACGTTCGCTGCACGGCTTTCGGGAAGCGCACCACAGGTGTGCAAAAAAATTTGTGGCACCCAATCCTCAACTTACGTGACGTGGAACAACCGCACGGTCATTTCCACAGTTGAAGTCAGTGGTAATCTCGTCGCACGTTCGATGCACGGCTTTCAGGAAGCGCACCACAGGTGTGTAAAAAAATTTGGTTGCACCCAATGCTCATGTTAGGTGATGTGGAACAAGTGCACGTTCGTTTGCACGTTTGGAGTCAGTGATAATCTCGTCACACGTTCGATGCAAGAGTTTCGGGAAGCGCACCACAGGTCTTCAAAGAAATTTTATTGCACCGAATCCTCAACTTACGTGACGTGGAACAACCACACGGTCATTTCCATAGTTGGAGTCAGTGGTAATCTCGTCGCATGTTTGATGGACGGCTTTCGGGAAGCGCACCACAGGTGTGCAAAAAAAATTTGTTGCACCCGATGCTCATCTTAGGTGATGTAGAACATGCGCACGGTCGTTTCCACGTTTAGAGTCAATGGTAATCTCGTCGCACGTTCGACGCACAGCTTTCAGGAAACGCACAAAAGGTGTGGAAAGAAATTTTGTGGCACCCGATGCTCATCTTTGGTGACGTGGAACATGCGCACGGTCGTTTCCACGTTTGGAGTCAGTGATAATCTCGTCGCACGTTCGATGCACGCTTTCGGTAAGTGCACCGAAGGTGTGCAAAAAAATTTTGATGCACCCGTTAGGTGACGTGGAAAAAGCGCATGGTCATTTCCACATTTGGAGTAAGTGGTAATCTGGTCGCACGTTCGGCCTTGCGGCTTTCGGGAAGCACACCAAAGGTGTGCAAAAAAATTGTTGCACCACGATGCCCCTGTTAGGTGGCGTGCAACAAGTGCCGCGATCGTTTCCACATTTGGAATCGTGGTAATCTTGTCGCATGTTCAATGCATGGCTTTCAGGAAGCGCACCACAAGTGTGCAAAAAAAAAAAATGGCGCCCAATCCTAAACTTATGTGACGTGGAACAAAAGCGCACGCGGTCGTTTCCATAATTGGAGTCGGCGGTAATCTCATCGCACGTTCGATGCACGGCTTTCGGAAAGCGCACCATAGGAGTGCAAAAAATTGTTGCACCCGATGCTCATCTTAGGTGATGTGGAACAAGTGCACGAGTTACTTCCATGTTTGGAGTCGGTGGTAATCTCATCGCACGTTCGATTCCACGGCTTTCGGGGAAGTGCACCACAGGTGTGCAAAAAATTTGTTGCACCCGATGCTCATCTTAGGTGACGTGGAACAAGTGCACGGTCGTTTCCACGTTTGGAGTCGAGTGGTAATCTCGTAAATGCGTTCGATGCATGGCTTTGAGGAGCGCACCACGGGTGTGCAAAAAAATTTTGTTGCAGCCGATGCTCAACTTAGGTGACGTGGAACAAGCGCATGGTCGTTTCCACATTTGGAGTCGGTGGTAATCTCATCGCACGTTCGATGCACGGCTTTTCGGGAAGTGCACCACAGTGTGCAAAAAAAATTTGTTGCACCCGATGCTCATCTTAGGTGACGTGGAACAAGTGCACGGTCGTTTCCACGTTTGGAGTCGATGGTAATCTGGTCGCACGTTCGGCCTTGCGGCTTTCGGGAAGCGCACCACCAGTGTGCAAAAAAATTTTGTTGCACCAAATCCTCAACTTACGTGGCGTGGAACAACCGCCGCGGTCGTTTCCACAGTTGGAGTCGATGGTAATCTCGTAGCACGTTCGATGCACGGCTTTCGGGAAGCGCACACAGGTGTGCAAAAAATTTTGTTGCAGCCGATGCTCAACTTAGGTGATGTGGAACAAGCGCCGCGGTCGTTTCCACATTTGGAGTCGATGGTAATCTCATCGCACGTTCGATGCACGGCTTTCGGGGAAGCGCACCAAAGGTGTGCAAAAAATTTTATTGCACCCGATGCTCATGATAGGTGATGTGGAACAAGTGCACGATCGTTTCCACGTTTGGAGTTAGTGGTAATCTCATCGCACGTTCACTTTGCATGGCTTTCGGGAAGCGCACCACAGTGTGCAAAAAAATTTTGTGGCACCCAATCCTCAACTTACGTGACATGGAACAAAGCGCACGGTCGTTTCCACAGTTTGAGTCATTGGTAATCTTGTCACCGCGATCGATGCGGCTTTTTCGAGAAGCGCACCACAGTGTGCAAAAAATTTGTTGCACCCGATGCTCATGTTAGGTGATGTGGAACAAGTGCGGTCATTTCCACGTTTGGTGTCGGTGGTGATCTCGTCGCATGTTCGATGCACGGCTTTCGAAGCGCACCAAAGGTGTGCAAAAAAAAAAAATTGTTGGACCCAATCCTCTACTTGGGTGATGTGGAACAAGCGCACCGTCGTTTCCAAATTTGGAGTCGGTGGTAATCTCGTCGCCGCGTTCGATGCGGTTTTCGGGGAAGCGCACCACAGGTTCGCAAAAAACTTTTGTTGCACCTGATGCTCATCTTAGGTGACGTGGAACAAGTGCACGGTCGTTTCCACGTTTGGAGTCGGTGGCAATCTGGTCGCACGCGTTCGATGCACGGCTTTTCGGGAAGCGCACCACAAGTGTGCAAAAAATTTTGTTGCACCAAATCCTCAACTTACGTGGCGTGGAACAACCGCACGGTCGTTTCCACGGTTGGAGTCGTGGTAATCTCATCGCACGTTCGATGCACGGCTTTCGGGAACCGCATCACGCAGTTACGCAAAAAATTTTGTTGCACCCAATCCTCAACTTACGTGACGTGGAACAACCGCACGGCCCGTTTCCACAATTGGAGTCCATGGTAACCTTGTCGCACGCGTTCGATGCGGCTTTTCGAGAAAGTGCACCACAGTGTGAAAAAATTTTTTTTTGCACCCGATGCTAATGTTAGGTGACGTGGAACAAGTGCACGGTCGTTACCACGTTTGGAGTCGATGGTAATCTCGTCGCCGCGTTTGATGCACGGCTTTCAGGAAGCGCACCACAGGTGTGCAAAAAATCATGTTAGGTGATGTGGAACAAGTGCATGGTCGTTTTCACGTTTGGAGTCAGTGGTAATCTCGTCGCACGTTTGATGCACGGCTTTCAGGAAGCGCACCACAGGTGTGCAAAAAAATTTGTTGCACCCGATGCTCATGGTAGGTGATGTGGAACAAGTGCACGGTCGTTTCCACGTTTGGAGTCGTGGTAATCTCATCGCACGTTCACTTTGCGACTTTTTTGGAAGCGCACCACGGGTGTGCAAAAAAATTTTGTGGCACCCAATCCTCAACTTACGTGACATGGAACAAGCGCACGGTCGTTTCCACAGTTTGAGTCATTGGTAATTTTGTCACACGATCGATGCACGGCTTTCGAAGCGCACCACAGTGTGCAAAAAATTTGTTCCACCCGATGCTCATCTTAGGCGATGTGGAACAAGTGCACGGTCATTTCCACGTTTGGTGTCGGTGGTGATCTCGTTGCATGTTCAACGCATGGCTTTTGGGAAGCGCACCACAGGTGTGCAAAAAAAATTTATTGCACCCAATCCTTAAGTTACGTGACGTGGAACACCCGTACGGTCGTTTCCACAGTTGGAGTCAGTGGTAATCTCATCGCACGTTCGATGCACGGCTTTTCGAAGCGCGCAACAGGTGTGCAAACAAATTTTGTTGCACCTGATGCTCATCTTAGGTGATGTGGAACAAGCGCACCGTCGTTTCCACAGTTGGAGTCAGTGGTAATCTCGTCGCACGTTCGATGCACGGCTTTCGGGAAGCGCACCACAGGTGTGCAAAAAAAATTTGTTGCGATGCTCATGTTATGTGATGTGGAACAAGTGCACGGTCGTTTCCACGTTTGGAGTCAGTGGTAATCTCATCGCACATTCGATGCACGGCTTTCAGGAAGCGCACCAAAGGTGTGCAAAAAAAATTTGTTGGGCCCAATCCTCTACTTGGGTGATGTGGAACTAGCGCACCGTCGTTTCCACATTTGGAGTCAGTGGTAATCTCGTCGCACGTTCGATGCACGGCTTTCGGGAAGCGCACCTCAAGTGTGCAAAAAAATTTTGTTGCACCAAATCCTCAACTTACGTGACGTGGAACAACCGCACGGTCGTTTCCACAGTTGGAGTCAGTGGTAATCTCGTCGCACGTTCGATGCACGGCTTTCAGGAACCGCACCACAGTTCTGCAAAAAAATTTTGTTGCACCCAATCCTCAACTTACGTGACGTGGAACAACCGCACGGCCGTTTCCACAATTGGAGTCCATGGTAACCTCGTCGCACGTTCGATGCACGGCTTTCAGAAAGTGCACCACAGGTGTGAAAAAAATTTTGTTGCACCCGATGCTAATGTTAGGTGACGTGGAACAAGTGCACGGTCGTTACCACGTTTGGAGTCAGTGGTAATCTCGTCGCACGTTTGATGCACGGCTTTCGGCCAGAAGCGCACCACGGGTGTGCAAAAAAAAAAAAATTGCACCGATGCTCATGTTAGGTGATGTGGAACAAGTGCACGGTCGTTTCCACGTTTGGAGTCGGTGGTAATCTCATCGCACGTTCACTTTGCACAGCTTTTCGGGAAGCGCACCACAGGTGTGCAAAAAATTTTGTGGCACCCAATCCTCAACTTACGTGACATGGAACAAGCGCACGATCGTTTCCACAGTTTGAGTCATTGGTAATCTTGTCACACGATCGATGCACGGCTTTTCGAAGCGCACCACAGGTGTGCAAAAAATTTGTTCCACCTGATGCTCATCTTAGGCGATGTGGAACAAGTGCACGGTCATTTCCACGTTTGGTGTCAGTGGTGATCTCGTTGCATGTTCAACGCATGGCTTTTGGGAAGCGCACCACAGGTGTGCAAAAAAAATTTATTGCACCCAATCCTCAAGTTACGTGACGTGGAACACCCGTACGGTCGTTTCCACAGTTGGAGTCAGTGGTAATCTCATCGCACGTTCGATGCACGGCTTTCGGGAAGCGCACAACAGGTGTGCAAAAAAATTTTGTTGCACCTGATGCTCCTCTTAGGTGATGTGGAACAAGCGCACCGTCGTTTCCACAGTTGGAGTCAGTGGTAATCTCGTCGCATGTTCGATGCACGGCTTTCGGGAAGCGCACCACAGGTGTGCAAAAAAAATTTGTTGCGATGCTCATGTTATGTGATGTGGAACAAGTGCACGGTCGTTTCCACGTTTGGAGTCAGTGGTAATCTCATCGCACATTCGATGCACGGCTTTCAGGAAGCGCACCAAAGGTGTGCAAAAAAAATTTGTTGGGCCCAATCCTCTACTTGGGTGATGTGGAACTAGCGCACCGTCGTTTCCACATTTGGAGTCAGTGGTAATCTCGTAGCACGTTCGATGCACGGCTTTCCGGAAGCGCACCACAGGTGTGCAAAAAAATTTTGTTGCAGCCGATGCTCAACTTAGGTGATGTGGAACAAGCGCACGGTCGTTTCCACATTTGGAGTCAGTGGTAATCTCATCGCACGTTCGATGCGGCTTTCGAAGCGCACCAAAGGTGTGCAAAAAATTTTATTGCACCCGATGCTCATGATAGGTGATGTGGAACAAGTGCACGATCGTTTCCACGTTTGGAGTTAGTGGTAATCTCATCGCACGCGTTCACTGCATGGCTTTTCGGGAAGCGCACCACAGGTGTGCAAAAAATTTTGTGGCACCCAATCCTCAACTTACGTGACATGGAACAAGCGCCGGTCGTTTCCACAGTTTGAGTCATTGGTAATCTTGTCACACGATCGATGCACGGCTTTCGAGAAGCGCACCGCAGGTGTGCAAAAAAATTTGTTGCACCCGATGCTCATGTTAGGTGATGTGGAACAAGTGCACGGTCATTTCCACGTTTGGTGTCAGTGGTGATCTCGTCGCATGTTCGATGCACGGCTTTCAGGAAGCGCACCAAAGGTGTGCAAAAAAAATTTGTTGGACCCAATCCTCTACTTGGGTGATGTGGAACAAGCGCACCGTCGTTTCCAAATTTGGAGTCAGTGGTAATCTCGTCGCACGTTCGATGCACGGCTTTCGGGAAGCGCACCACAGGTTCGCAAAAAACTTTTGTTGCACCTGATGCTCATCTTAGGTGACGTGGAACAAGTGCACGGTCGTTTCCACGTTTGGAGTCAGTGGCAATCTGGTCGCACGTTCGATGCACGGCTTTCGGGAAGCGCACCACAAGTGTGCAAAAAAATTTTGTTGCACCAAATCCTCAACTTACGTGACGTGGAACAACCGCACGGTCGTTTCCACAGTTGGAGTCAGTGGTAATCTCGTCGCACGTTCGATGCACGGCTTTCAGGAACCGCATCACAGTTCTGCAAAAAAATTTTGTTGCACCCAATCCTCAACTTACGTGACGTGGAACAACCGCACGGCCGTTTCCACAATTGGAGTCCATGGTAACCTTGTCGCACGTTCGATGCACGGCTTTCGAAAAGTGCACCACGGGGTGTGAAAAATTTTTTTTGCACCCGATGCTAATGTTAGGTGACGTGGAACAAGTGCACGGTCGTTACCACGTTTGGAGTCAGTGGTAATCTCGTCGCACGTTTGATGCACGGCTTTCAGGAAGCGCACCACAGGTGTGCAAAAAATCATGTTAGGTGATGTGGAACAAGTGCATGGTCGTTTTCACGTTTGGAGTCAGTGGTAATCTCGTCGCACGTTTGATGCACGGCTTTCAGGAAGCGCACCACAGGTGTGCAAAAAAAATTTGTTGCACCCGATGCTCATGTTAGGTGATGTGGAACAAGTGCACGGTCGTTTCCACGTTTGGAGTCAGTGGTAATCTCATCGCACGTTCACTGCACAGCTTTCGGGAAGCGCACCACAGGTGTGCAAAAAAATTTTGTGGCACCCAATCCTCAACTTACGTGACATGGAACAAGCGCACGGTCGTTTCCACAGTTTGAGTCATTGGTAATTTTGTCACACGATCGATGCACGGCTTTCGAGAAGCGCACCACAGGTGTGCAAAAAAATTTGTTCCACCCGATGCTCATCTTAGGCGATGTGGAACAAGTGCACGGTCATTTCCACGTTTGGTGTCAGTGGTGATCTCGTTGCATGTTCAACGCATGGCTTTTGGGAAGCGCACCACAGGTGTGCAAAAAAAATTTATTGCACCCAATCCTCAAGTTACGTGACGTGGAACACCCGTACGGTCGTTTCCACAGTTGGAGTCGATGGTAATCTCATCGCGACGTTCGATGCGGCTTTTCGGAAGCGCACAACAGGTGTGCAAACAAATTTTGGTGCACCTGATGCTCATCTTAGGTGATGTGGAACAAGCGCACCGTCGTTTCCACAGTTGGAGTCAGTGGTAATCTCGTCGCACGTTCGATGCACGGCTTTCAGGAAGCGCACCAAAGGTGTGCAAAAAAAATTTGTTGGGCCCAATCCTCTACTTGGGTGATGTGGAACAAGTGCACGGTCGTTTCCACGTTTGGAGTCAGTGGTAATCTCATCGCACATTCGATGCACGGCTTTCAGGAAGCGCACCAAAGGTGTGCAAAAAAAATTTGTTGGGCCCAATCCTCTACTTGGGTGATGTGGAACTAAGCGCACCGTCGTTTCCACATTTGGAGTCAGTGGTAATCTCGTCGCACGTTCGATGCACGGCTTTCGGGAAGCGCACCTCAAGTGTGCAAAAAAATTTTGTTGCACCAAATCCTCAACTTACGTGACGTGGAACAACCGCACGGTCGTTTCCACGATTGGAGTCGATGGTAATCTCGTCGCCGCGTTCGATGCACGGCTTTCGGGAACCGCACCACAGTTCTGCAAAAAAATTTTGTTGCACCCAATCCTCAACTTACGTGACGTGGAACAACCGCACGGCCGTTTCCACAATTGGAGTCCATGGTAACCTCGTCGCACGTTCGATGCACGGCTTTCAGAAAGTGCACCACAGGTGTGAAAAAAATTTTGTTGCACCCGATGCTAATGTTAGGTGACGTGGAACAAGTGCACGGTCGTTACCACGTTTGGAGTCAGTGGTAATCTCGTCGCACGTTTGATGCACGGCTTTCAGGAAGCGCACCACAAGTGTGCAAAAAAAATTTGTTGCACCGGTGCACATGTTAGGCGATGTGGAACAAGTGCATGGTCGTTTTCACGTTTGGGAGTCGGTGGTAATCTTATCGCACATTCGATGCACGGCTTTTAGGAAGCGCACCAAAAGTGTGCAAAAAAAATTTGTTGGACCCAATCCTCTACTTGGGTGATGTGGAACAAGCGCACTGCCGTTTCCACATTTGGAGTCAGTGGTAATCTCGTCGCACGTTCGATGCACGGCTTTCGGGAAGCGCACCCCAGGTGTGCAAAAAACTTTTGTTGCACCTGATGCTCATCTTAGGTGATGTGGAACAAGCGCACAATCATTTCCACGATTGGAGTTAGTGGTAATCTCGTCGCACGTTTGATGCACGGCTTCCGGGAAGCGCACCAAAGTTGTGCAAAAAAATTTGGTTGCACTCGATCCTCATCTTAGCTGATGTGGAACAAGTGCCCGGTCGTTTCCACGTTTGGAGTCAGAGGTAATCTCATCGCACGTTCGATGCACGGCTTTCGGGAAGCGCACCACAGGTGTGCAAAAAATTTTGTGGCACCCAATCCTCAACTTACGTACATGGAACAAGCGCACGGTCGTTTCCACAGTTTGAGTCATTGGTAGTCTTGTCACACGATCGATGCATGGCTTTCGAGAAGCGCACCACAGGTGTGCAAAAAAATTTGTTGCACCCGATGCTCATCTTAGGTGATGTGGAACAAGTGCACGGTCATTTCCACGTTTGGTGTCAGTGGTGACCTCGTTGCATGTTCGACGCATGGCTTTCGGGAAGCGCACCACAGGTGTGCAAAAAAAATTTATTGCACGCAATCCTCAAGTTACGTGACGTGGAACAACCGTACGGTCGTTTCCACAGTTAGAGTCTGTGGTAATCTCATTGCACGTTCGATGCACGGCTTTCGGGAAGCGCACAACAGGTGTGCAAAACAAATTTTGTTGCACCCGATGCTCATCTTAGGTGATGTGGAACAAGTGCACGGTTGTTTCCACGTTTGGAGTCAGTGGTAATCTCATCGCACATTCGATGCACGGCTTTCAGGAAGCGCACCAAAGGTGTGCAAAAAAAATTTGTTGGACCCAATCCTCTACTTGGGTGATGTGGAACAAGCGCACCGTCGTTTCCACGGTTGGAGTCGATGGTAATCTCGTCGCCGCACGTTCGATGCGGCTTTCGGGAAGAGCACCACAGGTGTGCAAAAAAATTTGTTGCACCCGATGCTCATCTTAGGTGATGTGGAACAAGTGCACGGTCATTTCCACGTTTGGTGTCAGTGGTGATCTCGTTGCATGTTCGACGTATGGCTTTCGGGAAGCGCACCACAGGTGTGGAAAAAAAATTTATTGCACCCAATCCTCAAGTTACGTGACGTGGAACAACCGTACGGTCGTTTCCACAGTTGGAGTCAGTGGTAATCTCATCGCACGTTCGATGCACGGCTTTCGGGAAGCGCACAACAGGTGTGCAAAAAAATTTTGTTGCACCCGATGCTCATCTTAGGTGATGTGGAACAAGCGCACCGTCGTTTCCACAGTTGGAGTCAGTGGTAATCTCGTCGCACGTTCGATGCACGGCTTTCGGGAAGCGCACTACAGGTGTGCAAAAAAAATTTGTTGCACCCGATGCTCATGTTAGGTGATGTGGAACAAGTGCACGGTCGTTTCCACGTTTGGAGTCAGTGGTAATCTCATCGCACATTCGATGCACGGCTTTCAGGAAGCACACCAAAGGTGTGCAAAAAAAATTTGTTGGACCCAATCCTCTACTTCGGTGATGTGGAACAAGCGCACCGTCGTTTCCACATTTGGAGTCAGTGGTAATCTCGTCGCACGTTCGATGCACGGCTTTCAGGAAGCGCACCACAGGTTCGCAAAAAACTTTTGTTGCACCTGATGCTCATCTTAGGTGACGTGGAACAAGTGCACGGTCGTTTCCACGTTTGGAGTCAGTGGCAATCTGGTCGCATGTTCCATGCACGGCTTTCGGGAAGCGCACCACAAGTGTGCAAAAAAATTTTGTTGCACCAAATCCTCAACTTACGTGACGTGGAACAACCGCACGGTCGTTTCCACAGTTGGAGTCAGTGGTAATCTCGTCGCACGTTCGATGCACGGCTTTTCGGGAACCGCACCACGCTTCTGCAAAAAAAAATTTGTTGCACCCAATCCTCAACTTACGTGACGTGGAACAACCGCACGGCCGTTTCCACAATTGGAGTCCATGGTAACCTCGTCGCACGTTCGATGCATGGCTTTCAGAAAGTGCACCACAGGTGTGAAAAAATTTTGTTGCACCCGATGCTAATGTTAGGTGACGTGGAACAAGTGCACGGTCGTTACCACGTTTGGAGTCAGTGGTAATCTCGTCGCACGTTTGATGCACGGCTTTCAGGAAGCGCACCACAAGTGTGCAAAAAAAATTTGTTGCACCGGTGCACATGTTAGGCGATGTGGAACAAGTGCATGGTCGTTTTCACGTTTGGAGTCGGTGGTAATCTTATCGCACATTCGATGCACGGCTTTCGGAAAGCGCACCAAAAGTGTGCAAAAAAATTTGTTGGACCCAATCCTCTACTTGGGTGATGTGGAACAAGCGCACTGCCGTTTCCACATTTGGAGTCGATGGTAATCTCGTCGCACGTTCGATGCACGCTTTCGGGAAGCGCACCCCGGTGTGCAAAAAACTTTTGTTGCACCTGATGCTCATCTTAGGTGATGTGGAACAAGCGCACAATCATTTCCACGATTGGAGTTAGTGGTAATCTCGTCGCCGTTTGATGCACGGCTTCGGGAAGCGCACCAAAGTTGTGCAAAAAATTTTGTTGCACTCGATCCTCATCTTAGCTGATGTGGAACAAGTGCCCGGTCGTTTCCACGTTTGGAGTCGAGGTAATCTCATCGCACGTTCGATGCACGGCTTTCGGGAAGCGCACCACAGGTGTGCAAAAAATTTTGTGGCACCCCATCCTCAACTTACGTACATGGAACAAGCGCACGGTCGTTTCCACAGTTTGAGTCATTGGTAGTCTTGTCACACGATCGATGCATGGCTTTCGAGAAGCGCACCACAGGTGTGCAAAAAAATTTGTTGCACCCGATGCTCATCTTAGGTGATGTGGAACAAGTGCACGGTCATTTCCACGTTTGGTGTCGGTGGTGATCTCGTTGCATGTTCGACGCATGGCTTTCGAAGCGCACCACAGGTGTGCAAAAAAAATTTATTGCACCCAATCCTCAAGTTACGTGACGTGGAACAACCGTACGGTCGTTTCCACAGTTAGAGTCTGTGGTAATCCCATTGCACGTTCGATGCACGGCTTTCGGGAAGCGCACAACAGGTGTGCAAAACAAATTTTGTTGCACCCGATGCTCATCTTAGGTGATGTGGAACAAGTGCACGGTTGTTTCCACGTTTGGAGTCAGTGGTAATCTCATCGCACATTCGATGCACGGCTTTCAGGAAGCGCACCAAAGGTGTGCAAAAAAAATTTGTTGGACCCAATCCTCTACTTGGGTGATGTGGAACAAGCGCACCGTCGTTTCCACAGTTGGAGTCAGTGGTAATCTCGTCGCACGTTCGATGCACGGCTTTCGGGAAGAGCACCACAGGTGTGCAAAAAAAATTTGTTGCACCCGATGCTCATCTTAGGTGATGTGGAACAAGTGCACGGTCATTTCCACGTTTGGTGTCAGTGGTGATCTCGTTGCATGTTCGACGTATGGCTTTCGGGAAGCGCACCACAGGTGTGGAAAAAAAATTTATTGCACCCAATCCTCAAGTTACGTGACGTGGAACAACCGTACAGTCGTTTCCACAGTTGGAGTCAGTGGTAATCTCATCGCACGTTCGATGCACGGCTTTCGGGAAGCGCACAACAGGTGTGCAAAAAATTTTGTTGCACCCGATGCTCATCTTAGGTGATGTGGAACAAGCGCACCGTCGTTTCCACAGTTGGAGTCAGTGGTAATCTCGTCGCACGTTCGATGCACGGCTTTCGGGAAGCGCACCACAGGTGTGCAAAAAAAATTTGTTGCACCCGATGCTCATGTTAGGTGATGTGGAACAAGTGCACGGTCGTTTCCACGTTTGGAGTCAGTGGTAATCTCATCGCACATTCGATGCACGGCTTTCAGGAAGCGCACCAAAGGTGTGCAAAAAAAATTTGTTGGACCCAATCCTCTACTTCGGTGATGTGGAACAAGCGCACCGTCGTTTCCACATTTGGAGTCAGTGGTAATCTCGTCGCACGTTCGATGCACGGCTTTCAGGAAGCGCACCACAGGTTCGCAAAAAACTTTTGTTGCACCTGATGCTCATCTTAGGTGACGTGGAACAAGTGCACGGTCGTTTCCACGTTTGGAGTCAGTGGCAATCTGGTCGCATGTTCCATGCACGGCTTTCGGGAAGCGCACCACAAGTGTGCAAAAAATTTTGTTGCACCAAATCCTCAACTTACGTGGCGTGGAACAACCGCACGGTCGTTTCCACGCTTGGAGTCGATGGTAATCTCGTCGCACGTTCGATGCACGGCTTTCAGGAACCGCACCACAGTTCTGCAAAAAAAATTTGTTGCACCCAATCCTCAACTTACGTGACGTGGAACAACCGCACGGCCGTTTCCACAATTGGAGTCCATGGTAACCTCGTCGCACGTTCGATGCATGGCTTTCAGAAAGTGCACCACAGGTGTGAAAAAATTTTGTTGCACCCGATGCTAATGTTAGGTGACGTGGAACAAGTGCACGGTCGTTACCACGTTTGGAGTCGGTGGTAATCTCGTCGCACGCGTTTGATGCACGGCTTTCGGGAAGCGCACCACAAGTGTGCAAAAAAAATTTGTTGCACCGGTGCACATGTTAGGCGATGTGGAACAAGTGCATGGTCGTTTTTCACGCTTGGAGTCAGTGGTAATCTTATCGCACATTCGATGCACGGCTTTCGGGAAGCGCACCAAAAAGTGTGCAAAAAAAATTTGTTGGACCCAATACTCTACTTGGGTGATGTGGAACAAGCGCACCTGCCGTTTCCACATTTGGAGTCGATGGTAATCTCGTCGCACGCTCGATGCACGGCTTTCGAAGCGCACCCCCAGGTGTGCAAAAAACTTTTGTTGCACCTGATGCTCATCTTAGGTGATGTGGAACAAGCGCACAATCATTTCCACGATTGGAGTTAGTGGTAATCTCGTCGCACGTTTGATGCACGGCTTCCGGGAAGCGCACCAAAGTTGTGCAAAAAAATTTTGTTGCACTCGATCCTCATCTTAGCTGATGTGGAACAAGTGCCCGGTCGTTTCCACGTTTGGAGTCGAGGTAATCTCATCGCACGGTTCGATGCACGGCTTTCGGGAAGCGCACCACAGGTGTGCAAAAAATTTTGTGGCACCCCATCCTCAACTTACGTACATGGAACAAGCGCACGGTCGTTTCCACAGTTTGAGTCATTGGTAGTCTTGTCACACGATCGATGCATGGCTTTCGAGAAGCGCACCACAGGTGTGCAAAAAAATTTGTTGCACCCGATGCTCATCTTAGGTGATGTGGAACAAGTGCACGGTCATTTCCACGTTTGGTGTCAGTGGTGATCTCGTTGCATGTTCGACGCATGGCTTTCGGGAAGCGCACCACAGGTGTGCAAAAAAAATTTATTGCACCCAATCCTCAAGTTACGTGACGTGGAACAACCGTACGGTCGTTTCCACAGTTAGAGTCTGTGGT
This sequence comes from Chrysopogon serrulatus, assembly GCA_015844335.1. Taxonomy (NCBI): domain Eukaryota; kingdom Viridiplantae; phylum Streptophyta; class Magnoliopsida; order Poales; family Poaceae; genus Chrysopogon; species Chrysopogon serrulatus. The sequence continues at coordinate 21,675 of JADLZL010005001.1, read as the reverse complement.
AATCCCATTGCACGCTCGATGCACGGCTTTTCGGGAAGCGCACAACAGGTGTGCAAAACAAATTTTGTTGCACCCGATGCTCATCTTAGGTGATGTGGAACAAGTGCACGGTTGTTTCCACGTTTGGAGTCGAGTGGTAATCTCATCGCATTATTCGATGCACGGCTTTCGAAGCGCACCAAAGGTGTGCAAAAAAATTTGTTGGACCCAATCCTCTACTTGGGTGATGTGGAACAAGCGCACCGTCGTTTCCACGGTTGGAGTCGATGGTAATCTCGTCGCACGCTCGATGCACGGCTTTCGGGAAGAGCACCACAGGTGTGCAAAAAAAATTGTTGCACCCGATGCTCATCTTAGGTGATGTGGAACAAGTGCACGGTCATTTCCACGTTTGGTGTCGATGGTGATCTCGTTGCATGTTCGACGTATGGCTTTCGGGAAGCGCACCACAGGTGTGGAAAAAAAATTTATTGCACCCAATCCTCAAGTTACGTGACGTGGAACAACCGTACAGTCGTTTCCACAGTTGGAGTCGGTGGTAATCTCATCGCACGCTCGATGCACGGCTTTCGGGGAAGCGCACAACAGGTGTGCAAAAAATTTTGTTGCACCCGATGCTCATCTTAGGTGATGTGGAACAAGCGCACCGTCGTTTCCACGCTTGGAGTCGAGTGGTAATCTCGTCGCACGCTCGATGCACGGCTTTCGGGAGCGCGCACCACAGGTGTGCAAAAAAAATTTGTTGCACCCGATGCTCATGTTAGGTGATGTGGAACAAGTGCACGGTCGTTTCCACGTTTGGAGTCAGTGGTAATCTCATCGCACATTCGATGCACGACTTTCGTGAAGCGCACCAAAGGTGTGCAAAAAAAAATTTGTTGGACCCAATCCTCTACTTCGGTGATGTGGAACAAGCGCACCGTCGTTTCCACATTTGGAGTCGATGGTAATCTCGTCGCACGCTTCGATGCACGGCTTTCGGGAAGCGCACCACAGGTTCGCAAAAAACTTTGTTGCACCTGATGCTCATCTTAGGTGACGTGGAACAAGTGCACGGTCGTTTCCACGTTTGGAGTCGGTGGCAATCTGGTCGCATGTTCCATGCACGGCTTTCGAAGCGCACCACAAGTGTGCAAAAAATTTTGTTGCACCAAATCCTCAACTTACGTGGCGTGGAACAACCGCACGGTCGTTTCCACGTTGGAGTCGATGGTAATCTCGTCGCACGCTCGATGCACGGCTTTCGGAACCGCACCACAGTTCTGCAAAAAAAAATTTGTTGCACCCAATCCTCAACTTACGTGGACGTGGAACAACCGCACGGCCGTTTCCACAATTGGAGTCCATGGTAACCTCGTCGCACGTTCGATGCATGGCTTTCGAGAAAGTGCACCACGGGTGTGAAAAAATTTTGTTGCACCCGATGCTAATGTTAGGTGACGTGGAACAAGTGCACGGTCGTTACCACGTTTGGAGTCGGTGGTAATCTCGTCGCACGTTTGATGCACGGCTTTCAGGAAGCGCACCACAAGTGTGCAAAAAAAATTTGTTGCACCGGTGCACATGTTAGGCGATGTGGAACAAGTGCATGGTCGTTTTCACGTTTGGAGTCAGTGGTAATCTTATCGCACATTCGATGCACGGCTTTCAGGAAGCGCACCAAAAGTGTGCAAAAAAAATTTGTTGGACCCAATACTCTACTTGGGTGATGTGGAACAAGCGCACTGCCGTTTCCACATTTGGAGTCAGTGGTAATCTCGTCGCACGTTCGATGCACGGCTTTCGGGAAGCGCACCCCAGTGTGTGCAAAAACTTTTGTTGCACCTGATGCTCATCTTAGGTGATGTGGAACAAGCGCACAATCATTTCCACGATTGGAGTTAGTGGTAATCTCGTCGCACGTTTGATGCACGGCTTCCGGGAAGCGCACCAAAGTTGTGCAAAAAAATTTTGTTGCACTCGATCCTCATCTTAGCTGATGTGGAACAAGTGCCCGGTCGTTTCCACGTTTGGAGTCAGAGGTAATCTCATCGCACGTTCGATGCACGGCTTTCGGGAAGCGCACCACAGGTGTGCAAAAAATTTTGTGGCACCCAATCCTCAACTTACGTACATGGAACAAGCGCACGGTCGTTTCCACAGTTTGAGTCATTGGTAGTCTTGTCACACGATCGATGCATGGCTTTCGAGAAGCGCACCACAGGTGTGCAAAAAAAAAATTTGTTGCACCCGATGCTCATCTTAGGTGATGTGGAACAAGTGCACGGTCATTTCCACGTTTGGTGTCGGTGGTGATCTCGTTGCATGTTCGACGATGGCTTTCGAAGCGCACCCACAGTGTGTGCAAAAAAATTTATTGCACCCAATCCTCAAGTTACGTGGACGTGGAACAACCGTGACGGTCGTTTCCACGCTTAGAGTCTGTGGTAATCTCATTGCACGTTCGATGCACGGCTTTCGGGAAGCGCACAACAGGTGTGCAAAACAAATTTTGTTGCACCCGATGCTCATCTTAGGTGATGTGGAACAAGTGCACGGTTGTTTCCACGTTTGGAGTCGATGGTAATCTCATCGCACATTCGATGCACGGCTTTGAAGCGCACCAAAGGTGTGCAAAAAAATTTGTTGGACCCAATCCTCTACTTGGGTGATGTGGAACAAAGCGCACCGTCGTTTCCACGCTTGGAGTCGATGGTAATCTCGTCGCACGCTCGATGCATGGCTTTTCGGGAAGAGCACCACAAAAAGCGCAAAAAAATTTGTTGCACCCGATGCTCATGTTAGGTGATGTGGAACAAGTGCACGGTCGTTTCCACGTTTGGAGTCAGTGGTAATCTCATCGCACATTCGATGCACGGCTTTCAGGAAGCGCACCAAAGGTGTGCAAAAAAAATTTGTTGGACCCAATCCTCTACTTGGGTGATGTGGAACAAGCGCACCGTCGTTTCCACATTTGGAGTCGGTGGTAATCTCGTCGCACTTTTGATGCACGGCTTTCAGGAAGCGCACCACAGGTGTGCAAAAAAAATTTGTTGCACCTGATGCTCATGTTAGGTGATGTGGAACAAGTGCACGGTCGTTTTCACGTTCGGAGTCAGTGGTAATCTCATCGCACATTCGATGCACGGCTTTCTGGAAGCGTACCAAAAGTGTGCAAAAAAAATTTGTTGGACCCAATCCTCTACTTGGGTGATGTGGAACAAGCGCACTGTCGTTTCCGCATTTGGAGTCAGTGGTAATCTCGTCGCACGTTCGATGCACGGCTTTCGGGAAGCGCACCACAGGTGTGCAAAAAACTTTAGTTGCACGTGATGCTCATCTTAGGTGAGGTGGAACAAGCGCCGCAGTCATTTCCACGATTGGAGTTAGTGGTAATCTCGTCACAAGTTCGATGCACGGCTTCCGGGAAGCGCACCAAAGGTGTGCAAAAAAATTTTGTTGCACTCGATGCTCATCTTAGCTGATGTGGAACAAGTGCCCGGTCGTTTCCACGTTTGGAGTTAGAAGTAATCTCATCGCACGTTCGATGCACGACTTTCGGGAAGTGCACCACATGTGTGCAAAAAATTTGTTGCACCCGATGCTCATCTTAGGTGACGTGGAACAAGTGCACGGTCGTTTCCACGTTTGGAGTCGATGGTAATCTGGTCGCACGTTCGACGCATGGCTTTTGGGAAGCGCACCACAAGTGTGCAAAAAAATTTTGTTGCACCAAATCCTCAACTTACGTAACGTGGAACAACCGCTCGGTCGTTTCCACAGTTGGAGTCCGTGGTAATCTCGTAGCACATTCGATGCACGGCTTTCCGGAAGCGCACCACGGTGTGCAAAAAATTTTGTTGCAGCCGATGCTCAACTTAGGTAACGTGGAACATGCGCACGGTCGTTTCCACATTTGGAGTCGATGGGAATCTCATCGCACGCTCGATGCACGGCTTTCGAAGCGCACCAAAGGTGTGCAAAAAATTTTATTGCACCCAATGCTCATGTTAGCTGATGTGGAACAAGTGCACGGTCGTATCCACGTTTGGAGTCAGTGGTAATCTCATCGCACGTTCACTGCACGGCTTTCGGAAAGCGCACCACAGGTGTGCAAAAAATTTTGTGGCACCCAATCCTCAACTTACGTACATGGAACAAGCGGACGGTCGTTTCCACAGTTTGAGTCACTGGTTGTCTTGTCACACGATCGATGCATGGCTTTCGAGAAGCGCACCACAGGTGTGCAAAAAAATTTGTTGCACCCAATGCTCATCTTAGGTGATGTGGAACAAGTGCACGGTCATTTCCATGTTTGGTGTCAGTGGTGATCTCGTTGCATGTTCGACGCATGGCTTTCGGGAAGCGCACCACAGGTGTGCAAAAAAAATTTATTGCACCCAATCCTCAAGTTGCGTGACGTGGAACAACCGTACGGTCGTTTCCACAGTTGGAGTCAGCGGTAATCTCATTGCACGTTCGATGCACGGCTTTCGGGAAGCGCACAACAGGTGTGCAAAAAAATTTTGTTGCACCCGATGCTCATCTTAGGTGATGTGGAACAAGCGCACCGTCGATTCCACGCTTGAGTCGGGTGGTAATCTCGTCGCACGTTCGATGCACGGCTTTCGGGAAGCGCACCACAGTTGTGCAAAAAAAATTTGTTGCACCCAATGCTCATGTTAGGTGATGTGGAACAAGTGCACGGTCGTTTCCACGTTTGGAGTCAGTGGTAATCTCATCACAAATTCGATGCACGGCTTTCGGGAAGCGCACCAAAGGTGTGCAAAAAAAATTTGTTCGACCCAATCCTCTACTTGGTTGATGTGGAACAAGCGCACCGTCGTTTCCACATTTGCGGTCGATGGTAATCTCGTCGCACGTTTGATGCACGGCTTTCGTGAGCGCACCACGGGTGTGAAAAAAAATTGTTGCACCCGATGCTCGTGTTAGGTGATGTGGAACAAGTGCACGGTCGTTTTCACGTTTGGAGTCAGTGGTAATCTCATCGCACATTCGATGCACGGCTTTCAGGAAGCGCACCAAAAGTGTGAAAAAAAAATTTGTTGGACCCCATCCTCTACTTGGGTGAAGTGGAACAAGCGCACCGCCGTTTCCACATTTGGAGTCGGTGGTAATCTCGTCGCACGCTCGATGCACGGCTTTCGGGAAGCGCCGCACAGGTGTGCAAAAAACTTTTGTTGCACCCGATGCTCATCTTAGGTGATGTGGAACAAGCGCACAATCATTTCCACGATTGGAGTTAGTGGTAATCTCGTCGCAAGTTCGATGCACGGCTTCCGAGAAGCGCACCAAAGGTGTGCAAAAAAATTTTGTTGCACTCGATGCTCATCTTAGCTGATGTGGAACAAGTGCCCGGTCGTTTCCACGTTTGGAGTTAGAGGTAATCTCATCGCACGTTCGATGCGCGACTTTCGGGAAGTGCACCACAGGTGTGCAAAAAAATTTGTTGCACCTGATGCTCATCTTAGGTGACGTGGAACAAGTGCACGGTCGTTTCCACGTTTGGAGTCAGTGGTAATCTGGTCGCACGTTCGAAGCACGGCTTTCGGGAAGCGCACCACAAGTGTGCAAAAAATTTTGTTGCACCAAATCCTCAACTTACGTGGCGTGGAACAACCGCACGGTCGTTTCCACGCTTGAGTCCGTGGTAATCTCGTAGCGCATTCGATGCACGGCTTTCCTCCTGAAGCGCACCACAGGTGTGCAAAAAAATTTTGTTGCAGCCGATGCTCAACTTAGGTAACGTGGAACATGCGCATGGTCGTTTCCACATTTGGAGTCAGTGGTAATCTCATCGCACGTTCGATGCACGGCTTTCGGGAAGCGCACCAAAGGTGTGCAAAAAAATTTTATTGCACCCAATGCTCATGTTAGCTGATGTGGAACAAGTGCACGGTCGTTTCCACGTTTGGAGTCAGTGGTAATCTCATCGCACATTCGAAGCACGGCTTTCAGGAAGCGCACCAAATATGTGCAAAAAAAATTTGTTGGACCCAATCCTCTACTTGGGAGATGTGGAACAAGCGCACCGTCGTTTCCACATTTGGAGTCGATGGTAATCTCGCCGCACGCTCGATGCACGGGCTATCGCGGCGCACCACAGTGTGCAAAAGACTTTTGTTGCACCCGATGCTCATCTTAGGTGATGTGGAACAAGCGCACGCTTATTTCCACGATTGGAGTTTGTGGTAATCTCGCCGCACGCTCGATACACGGCTTTTCGGGAAACACACCAAAGGCGTGCAAAAACATTTCGTCGCGCCCGATGCTCATCTTAGGTGACGTGGAACAAATGCACGGTCGTTTCCATGTTTGGAGTCGAGGGTAATCTTGTCGCATGTTCGATGCACGGTCGTTTCCACGCTTTGGAGTCGAGGTCGCACGCTCGATGCACGGCTTTTCGAGAAGCACACGAAAGGTGTGCAAAAAAATTTGTTGCACCAAATCCTCTACTTAGGTGACGTGGAACAAGCGCATGGTCGTTTCCACATTTGGAGTCAGTGGTAATCTCGTCGCACGCTCGATGCACGGCTTTCGGGAAGCGCACCACAGGTATGCAAAAAATTTCTACTGCACCCGATGCTCATCTTAGGTGACGTGCAACAAGCGCACGGTCATTTCCACATTTGGAGTCGGTGGTAATCTCGTCGCACGCTTCGATGCACGGCTTTCGAAGCGCACCACAGGTGTGCAAAAAAATTTGTTGCACCCGATGCTCATCTTAGGTGATGTGGAACAAGTGCACGGTCATTTCCATGTTTGGTGTCAGTGGTGATCTCGGCGCATGTTCGATGCATGGCTTTCGGCAAGCGCATTGCACCCAATCCTCAAGTTACGTGACGGGAAGAATCCGCGACGATCGCTTTCCACAGCTTGGAGTCCGTGGTAATCTCATCGCGTTCGAGGCACGGCTTTCGGAAGCGCACCACAGGTGTGCAAAAAAAATTTGTTACACCCGATGCTCATCTTAGGTGATGTGGAACAAGCGCACAGTCATTTCCACGATTGGACTTAGTGGTAATCTCGTCGCATGTTCGATACACGGCTTTCGGGAAACACACCGAAGGTGTGCAAAAAAATTTCGTTGCACCCGATGCTCATCTTAGGTGACGTGGAACAAATCCACGGTCGTTTCCACGTTTGGAGTCAGAGGTAATCTCGTCGCACGTTTGATGCACGGCTTTCGGGAAGCGCACAACAGGTGTGCAAAAAAATGTTGTTGCACCCGATGCTAATCTTAGGTGATGTGGAACAAGCGCAACGTCGTTTCCATTGTTGGAGTCAGTGGTAATCTCGTCGCACGTTCGAGGCACGGCTTTCGGGAAGCGCACCCCAGGCGTGCAAAAAAAATTTGTTGCACCCGATGCTCATGTTAGGTGATGTGGAACAAGTGCACGCCGTTTCCACGTTTGGAGTCGATGGTATCTCATCGCACATTCGGCAGCACGGCTTTCGTGAAGCGCACCAAATATGTGCAAAAAAATTTGTTGGACCCAATCCTCTACTTGGGTGATGTGGAACAAGCGCACCGTCGTTTCCACATTTGGAGTCAGTGGTAACCTCGTCGCACGTTCGATGCACGGCTATCGGGAAGCGCACCACAGGTGTGCAAAAGACTTTTGTTTCACCCGATGCTCATCTTAGGTGATGTGGAACAAGCGCACAGTCATTTCCACGATTGGAGTTTGTGGTAATCTCGTCGCACGTTCGATACACGGCTTTCGGGAAACACACCAAAGGCGTGCAAAAACATTTCATCGCACCCGATGCTCATCTTAGGTGACGTGGAACAAATGCACGGTCGTTTCCATGTTTGGAGTCAGAGGTAATCTTGTCGCACGTTCGATGCACGGTCGTTTCCACGTTTGGAGTCAGAGCTCGCACGTTCGATGCACGGCTTTCGGGAAGCACACGAAAGGTGTGCAAAAAAATTTGTTGCACCAAATCCTCTACTTAGGTGACGTGGAACAAGCGCATGGTCGTTTCCACATTTGGAGTCAGTGGTAATCTCGTCGCACGTTCGATGCACGGCTTTCGGGAAGCGCACCACAGGTATGCAAAAAATTTCTACTGCACCCGATGCTCATCTTAGGTGACGTGCAACAAGCGCACGGTCATTTCCACATTTGGAGTCAGTGGTAATCTCGTCGCACGTTCCATGCACGGCTTTCGGGAAGCGCACCACAGGTGTGGAAAAAAATTTGTTGCACCCGATGCTCATCTTAGGTGATGTGGAACAAGTGCACGGTCATTTCCATGTTTGGTGTCAGTGGTGATCTCGGCGCATGTTCGATGCATGGCTTTCGGCAAGCGCATTGCACCCAATCCTCAAGTTACGTGACGTGGAAGAATCCGCACGATCGTTTCCACAGTTGGAGTCAGTGGTAATCTCATCGCGTGTTCGAGGCACGGGCTTTTCGGAAGCGCACCACAGTGTGCAAAAAAATTTGTTACACCCGATGCTCATCTTAGGTGATGTGGAACAAGCGCCAGTCATTTCCACGATTGGACTTAGTGGTAATCTCGTCGCATGTTCGATACACGGCTTTCGAAACACACACCGAAGGTGTGCAAAAAAATTTCGTTGCACCCGATGCTCATCTTAGGTGACGTGGAACAAATCCACGGTCGTTTCCACGTTTGGAGTCAGAGGTAATCTCGTCGCACGTTTGATGCACGGCTTTCGGGAAGCGCACAACAGGTGTGCAAAAAAATGTTGTTGCACCCGATGCTAATCTTAGGTGATGTGGAACAAGCGCAACGTCGTTTCCATTGTTGGAGTCAGTGGTAATCTCGTCGCACGTTCGATGCACGGCTTTCGAAGCGCACCCCAGGTCGTGCAAAAAAATTTGTTGCACCCGATGCTCATGTTAGGTGATGTGGAACAAGTGCACGTCGTTTCCACGTTTGGAGTCAGTGGTAATCTCATCGCACATTCGAAGCACGGCTTTCAGGAAGCGCACCAAATATGTGCAAAAAAATTTGTTGGACCCAATCCTCTACTTGGGTGATGTGGAACAAGCGCACCGTCGTTTCCACATTTGGAGTCAGTGGTAATCTCGTCGCACGTTCGATGCACGGCTATCGGAAGCGCACCGCAGTGTGTGCAAAAGACTTTGTTGCACCCGATGCTCATCTTAGGTGATGTGGAACAAGCGCACAGTCATTTCCACGATTGGAGTTTGTGGTAATCTCGTCGCACGTTCGATACACGGCTTTCGGGAAACACACCAAAGGCGTGCAAAAACATTTCGTCGCACCCGATGCTCATCTTAGGTGACGTGGAACAAATGCACGGTCGTTTCCATGTTTGGAGTCAGAGGTAATCTTGTCGCATGTTCGATGCACGGTCGTTTCCACGTTTGGAGTCGAGCTCGCGACGCTCGATGCACGGCTTTTCGGGAAGCACACGAAAAGGTGTGCAAAAAAATTTGTTGCACCAAATCCTCTACTTAGGTGACGTGGAACAAGCGCATGGTCGTTTCCACATTTGGAGTCGATGGTAATCTCGCCGCACGCTCGATGCACGGCGGCTTTCGGGAAGCGCACCACAGGTATGCAAAAAATTTCTACTGCACCCGATGCTCATCTTAGGTGACGTGCAACAAGCGCACGGTCATTTCCACATTTGGAGTCAGTGGTAATCTCATCGCACGTTCGATGCACGGCTTTCGGGAAGCGCACCACAGGTGTGTAAAAAAATTTGTTGCACCCGATGCTTATCTTAGGTGATGTGGCACAAGTGCACGGTCATTTCCATGTTTGGTGTCAGTGGTGATCTCGGCGCATGTTCGATGCAAGGCTTTCGGCAAGCGCATTGCACCCAATCCTCAAGTTACGTGACGTGGAAGAATCCGCACGATCGTTTCCACAGTTGGAGTCAGTGGTAATCTCATCGCGCGTTCGAGGCACGGCTTTCGGGAAGCGCACCACAGGTGTGCAAAAAAAATTTGTTACACCCGATGCTCATCTTAGGTGATGTGGAACAAGCATACAGTCATTTCCACGATTGGAGTTTGTGGTAATCTCGTAGTTCGATACACGGCTTTCGGGAAACACACCAAAGGCGTGCAAAAACATTTCGTCGCACCCGATGCTCATCTTAGGTGACGTGGAACAAATGCACGGTCGTTTCCACGTTTGGAGTCAGAGGTAATCTTGTCGCATGTTCGATGCATGGCTTTCAGGAAGCACACCAAAGGTGTGCAAAAAAAATTTGTTGCACCCAATCCTCTACTTAGGTGACGTGGAACAAGCGCATGGTCGTTTCCACATTTGGAGTCAGTGGTAATCTTGTCGCACGTTCGATGCACGGCTTTCGGGAAGCGCACCACAGGTGTGCAAAAAAATTTTGTTGCACCCGGTGCTCATGTTAGGGGACGTGGAACAAGTGCACGGTCGTTTCCACCTTTGGAGGCAGTGGTAATCTCATCGCACGTTCGATGCACGGCTTTTGGGAAGCGCACCACAGGTGTGCAAAAAAACTTTGTTGCACCCGATGCTCATCTTAGGTGATGTGGAACATGCTCACGGTCGTTTCCACATTTGGAGTCAGTGGTAATCTGGTCGCATGTTTAATGCACGGCTTTTGGGAAGTGCGGCACAGGTGTGCAAAAAAATTTTGTTGCACCCGATGCTCATCTTAGGTGACATGGAATAAGTGCACGGTCGTTTCCACGTTTGGAGTCAGTGGTAATCTCGTCGCACGTTCGATGAACAGCTTTCGGGAAGCGCGCCACAGGTGTGGAGAAAATTTTGTTGCACCCAATGCTCAACTTACGTGACGTGGAACAAGCGCACGGTCGTTTCCACATTTGGAGTCAGTGGTAATCTGGTCGCATGTTCGATGCACGGCTTTTGGGAAGCGCACCACAGGTGTGCAAAAAAATTTTGTTGCACCCGATGCTCATCTTAGGTGACATGGAACAGGTGCACGGTCGTTTCCATGTTTGGAGTCAGTGGTAATCTCGTCGCACGTTCGATGAACAGCTTTCGGGAAGCGCACCACAGGTGTACAAAAAATTTTGTTGCACCCAATCCTTAAATTAGGTGACGTGGAACAAGTGCACGGTCGTTTCCACGTTTGGAGTCAGAGGTAATCTCGTCGCACGTTCGATGCACGGCTTTCGGGAAGCGCACCACAGGTATGCAAAAAATTTCTACTGCACCCGATGCTCATCTTAGGTGACGTGCAACAAGCGCACGGTCATTTCCACATTTGGAGTCAGTGGTAATCTCGTCGCACGTTCGATGAACAGCTTTCGGGAAGCGCGCCACAGGTGTGCAGAAAATTTTGTTGCACCCAATCCTCAACTTACGTGACGTGGAACAAGCGCACGGTCGTTTCCACATTTGGAGTCAGTGGTAATCTGGTCGCATGTTCGATGCACGGCTTTTGGGAAGCGCACCACAGGTGTGCAAAAAAATTTTGTTGCACCCGATGCTCATCTTAGGTGACATGGAACAGGTGCACGGTCGTTTCCATGTTTGGAGTCGAGTGGTAATCTCGTCGCACGCTTCGATGAACAGCTTTTCGGGAGCGCACCACAGGTGTACAAAAAATTTTGTTGCACCCAATCCTTAAATTATTTGACGTGGAACAAGTGCACGGTCGTTTCCACGTTTGGAGTCAGAGGTAATCTCGTCGCACGTTCGATGCACGGCTTTTCGGAAGCGCACCACGTATGCAAAAAAATTTCTCGCACCCGATGCTCATCTTAGGTGACGTGCAACAAGCGCACGGTCATTTCCACATTTGGAGTCGGTGGTAATCTCGTCGCACGTTCGATGCACGGCTTTTCGGGGAAGCGCACCACAGGTGTGCAAAAATTTGTTGCCCCCGATGCTCATCATAGGTGATGTGGAACAACCGCACGGTCATTTCCATGTTTGGTGTCGGTGGTGATCTCTGCGCATGTTCGATGCATGGCTTTTCGGCAAGCGCATTGCACCCAATCCTCAAGTTACGTGGCGTGGAAGAATCCGCACGATCGTTTCCACAGTTGGAGTCAGTGGTAATCTCATCGCGCGTTCGATGCGGCTTTCGGGAAGCGCACCACAGGTGTGCAAAAAAATTTGTTACACCCGATGCTCATCTTAGGTGATGTGGAACAAGCGCCGCGATCATTTCCACGATTGGACTTAGTGGTAATCTCGTCGCACGTTCGATACACGGCTTTTCGGGAAACACACGAAGGGTGTGCAAAAAAATTTCGTTGCACCCGATGCTCATCTTAGGTGACGTGGAACAAATCCACGGTCGTTTCCACGTTTGGAGTCGAGGTAATCTTGTCGCACGCGTTCGATGCACGGCTTTTTCGGGGCGCACAACAACAGGTGTGCAAAAAAAAATTTTGTTGCACCCGATGCTAATCTTAGGTGATGTGGAACAAGCGCAACGTCGTTTCCATTGTTGGAGTCGGTGGTAATCTCGTCGCACGTTCGATGCACGGCTTTTAGGAAGCGCGCCCCAGGTGTGCAAACAAATTTGTTGCACCCGATGCTCATGTTAGGTGATGTGGAACAAGTGCACGTCGTTTCCACGTTTGGAGTCGATGGTAATCTCATCGCACATTCGAAAGCACGGCTTTTCGAAGCGCGCAAATATGTGCAAAAAAATTTGTTGGACCCAATCCTCTACTTGCGTGATGTGGAACAAGCGCACCGTCGTTCCACATTTGGAGTCGGGCAGGTAATGTCGCCGCACGCTCGATGCACGGCTTTTCGGAAGCGCACCACAGGTGTGCAAAAGACTTTTGTTGCACCCGATGCTCATCTTAGGTGATGTGGAACAAGCGGACAGTCATTTCCACGATTGGAGTTAGTGGTAATCTCGTCGCACGTTCGATACACGGCTTTCGGGAAACACACCAAAGGCGTGCAAAAACATTTCGTCGCACCCGATGCTCATCTTAGGTGACGTGGAACAAATGCACGGTCGTTTCCACGTTTGGAGTCAGAGGTAATCTTGTCGCATGTTCGATGCATGGCTTTCGGGAAGCACACCAAAGGTGTGCAAAAAAAATTTGTTGCACCCAATCCTCTACTTAGATGACGTGGAACAAGCGCATGGTCGTTTCCACATTTGGAGTCAGTGGTAATCTCGTCGCACGTTCGATGCACGGCTTTCGGGAAGCGCACCACGGGTATGCAAAAATTTCTATTGCACCCGATGCTCATCTTATGTGGCGTGGAACAAGCGCACGGTCATTTCCAAATTTGGAGTCAGTGGTAATCTCATCGCACGTTCGATGCACGGCTTTCGGGAAGCGCACCACAGGTGTGCAAAAATTTTTGTTGCACCCGGTGCTCATGTTAGGTGACGTGGAATAAGTGCACGGTCGTTTCCACGTTTGGAGTCAGTGGTAATCTCATCGCACGTTCGATGCACGGCTTTTGGGAAGCGCACCAGAAGTGTGCAAAAAAATTTTGTTGCACTCGATGCTCATCTTAGGTGATGTGGAACAAGCTCACGGTCGTTTCCACATTTGGAGTCGATGGTAATCTGGTCGCATGTTTAATGCACGGCTTTTTGGGAAGCGCACCACGGTGTGCAAAAAAATTTTGTTGCACCCGATGCTCATCTTAGGTGACATGGAATAAGTGCATGGTCGTTTCCACGTTTGGAGTCAGTGGTAATCTCGTCGCACGTTCGATGAACAGCTTTCGGGAAGCGCACCACAGGTGTGCAGAAAATTTTGTTGGACCCAATCCTCAACTTCCGTGACGTGGAACAAGCGCACGGTCGTTTCCACATTTGGAGTCAGTGGTAATCTGGTCGCATGTTCGATGCACGGCTTTTGGGAAGCGCACCACAGGTGTGCAAAAAAATTTTGTTGCACCCGATGCTCATCTTAGGTGACATGGAACAAGTGCACGGTCGTTTCCGTGTTTGGAGACAGTGGTAATCTCGTCGCACGTTCTATGAACAGCTTTCGGGAAGCGCACCACAGGTGTACAAAAAATTTTGTTGCACCCAATCCTTAAATTACGTGACGTGGAACAAGTGCACGGTCGTTTCCACGTTTGGAGTCAGAGGTAATCTCGTCGCACGTTCGATGCACGGCTTTCGGGAAGCACACGAAAGGTGTGCAAAAAAATTTGTTGCACCAAATCCTCTACTTAGGTGACGTGGAACAAGCGCATGGTCGTTTCCACATTTGGAGTCAGTGGTAATCTCGTCGCACGTTCGATGCACGGCTTTCGGGAAGCGCACCACAGGTGTACAAAAATTTTGTTGCACCCAATCCTTAAATTACGTGACGTGGAACAAGTGCACGGTCGTTTCCACGTTTGGAGTCAGTGGTAATCTCGTCACATGTTCGATGCACAGCTTTCGGGAAGCGCACCACAGGTGTGCAAAAAAATTTTGTTGCACCCGATGCTTCTGTTAGGTGACGTGGAACAAGCGCACTGTCGTTTCCACGTTTGGAGTTAGTGGTAATCTCGTCGCACATTCGATGCACGGCATTCGGAAAGCGCACCAAAGGTGTGCAAAACAATTTTGTTGCACCCAATCCTCTATGATGAGGACATCCTCCACTATTACCTGCTGACAAAGACGCAACAATGGGCCAAGTGGCCCAGTTGTAGTCGGGCGGCGACCGTGTGAGCCTCTAAATAATCACACCTTGCTTAGCTTGGGAGGAGGAAGCCACCTTAAAAGGGAGAGCCACCCTTCCCCCATCGGATTAGTCTTTTGGGGCGATTGGGCCTTTTCTGGAAGGGGTGCGCTGAAGTGCGGTGCTAAGATTGCCGAGGCGCAACAAGAGGCCCTAGTGGCGTTGTAGCCGGATCGGTCTTGTCGTAATTTCAGCCGCCGGTGCTAAGATTGCGGATTCGGGAATCCGGATCGTAATGTCGGGCTTTTCATCCAACCCCACCTGGGCCGGATGCATCATTTGGTATCAGAGCTGGGCCCTTGTTTAAGGGGGTGGGAATGATGAGGACATCCTCCACTATTACCTGCTGGCAAAGACGCAACAATGGGCCAAGTGGCCCAGTTGTAGTCGGGCGGCGACCATGTGAGCCTCTAAATAATCACACCTTGCTTAGCTTTGGAGGAGGAAGCCACCTTAAAGGGAGAGCCACCCTTCCGCCATCGGACTAGTCTTTTGGGGCGATTGGGCCTTTTCTCTCGAAGGGGTGCGCGAAGTGCGGTGCTAAGATTGCCGAGGCGCAACAAAAGGCCCTAGTGGCGTTGTAGCTGGATCGGTCGCGTCGTAATTTCGGCTGCCGGTGCTAAGATTGCAGGATTCAGGGAATCCGGATCGGTGTGTCGGGCTTTTCATCCAACCCCACCTGGGCCGGATGCAACATTTGGTATCAGAGCTGGGCCCTTGTTTAAGGGGGTGGGAATGATGAGGACATCCTCCACTATTACCTGCTGGCAAAGACGCAACAATGGGCCAAGTGGCCCAGTTGTAGTCGGGCGGTGACCGTGTGAGCCTCTAAATAATCACACCTTGCTTAGCTTGGGAGGAGGAAGCCACCTTAAAAGGGAGAGCCACCCTTCCCCCATCGGACTAGTCTTTTGGGGCGATTGGGCCTTTTCTGGAAGGGGTGCGCTGAAGTGCGGTGCTAGATTGCCGAGGCGCAACAAGAGGCCCTAGTGGCGTTGTAGCCGGATCGGTGCGTCGTAATTTCGGCTGTCGGTGCTAAGATTGCAGGATTCAGGGAATCCGGATCGGTGTGTCGGGCTTTTCATCCAACCCCACCTGGGCCGGATGCATCACTCTACTTAGGTGACGTGGAACAAACGCATGGTCATTTCCACATTTAGAGTCAGTGGTAATCTCGTCACACGTTCGATGCACGGCTTTCGGGAAGCGCACCATAGGTGTGCAAAAAAATTTTGTTGCACCCGATGCTCATCTTAGGAGATGTGGAACAAGCGCACCGTCGTCTCCGCGGTTGGAGTCGATGGTAATCTCGTCGCACGCTCGATGCACGCTTTCGGGAACCGCACCACAGGTGTGCAAAAAAAAATTTGTTGCACCCGATGCTCATCTTAGGTGATGTGGAACAAAGCGCACCGTCGTTTCCACAGTTGGAGTCGGTGGTAATCTCGTCGCGTTCCGATGCACGGCTTTCCGGAGCGGCGCCACAGGTGTGCAAAAAAATTTTGTTGCACCCAATGCTCCCGTTAGGTGACGTGGAACAAGTGCACGGTCGTTTCCACATTTGGAGTCAGTGATAATCTCATCGCAGATTCGATGCGGGCTTTGGGAAGAGCACCACAGGTCTGCAAAACAATTTTGTTGCACCCAATCCTCAACTTATGGGACGTGGAACAACCGCACGGTCGTTTCCACATTTGGAGTCCGTGGTAATCTCGTTGCACGCTCGATGCACGGCTTTTGGGAAGCACACCACAGGTGTGCAAGAAAATTTTGTTGCACCCGATGCTCATGTTAGGTGATGTGGAACAAGCTTTACGGTCGTTTCCATGTTTGGAGTTAGTGGTAATCTCGTCGCCGCACGTTCAATGCACGGCTTTCGGGGAAACGCACCAAAGGTGTGCAAAAAATTTTGTGGCACCCGATGCTCATCTTAGGTGGCGTGGAACAAATGCACGGTCGTTTCCATGTTTGAGTCGGTGGTAATCTCATCGCACGCTCGATGCATGACTTTCGGGAAGCGCACCAAAGAAGTACAAAAATTTTCGTTGCACCCAAGCTTCTACTTTGGTGACGTGGAACAAAGCGCATGGTCGTTTCCACATTTGGAGTCGGTGGTAATCTCATCGCACATTCGCACGGCTTTTCGTGAAGCGCACGAAGTGTGCAAAAAAATTTTGTTGCATTAGATGCTCATCGTAGGTGACGTGGAACAAGTGCACGGTCAATACCATGTTTGGAGTTACTCGTAAAGTTATCGCGCACGTTCGATGCACGGCTTTCGGGAAGCGCGCCCACAGGTGTGCAGAAAATTTTTGTTGCACCGGATGCTCACCTTAGGTGACGAGGAACAAGTGCACGGTCGTTACCACGTTTGAAGTCGGTGGTAATCTTGTCGCACATATTCGATGCACGGCTTTCGAAGCGCACGAAAGTGTGCAAAAAAATTTTGTTGCACTAGATGCTCATCTTAGGTGACGTGGAACAAGTGCCGCGGTCAATACCATGTTTGGAGTTACTCGTAAACTTATCGCACGTTCGATGCACGGCTTTTGAAGCGCATCACAGGTGTGCAAAAAATTTTGTTGCAATTGGATGGTCATCTTTGGTGACGTGGAACAACTGCATGGTCGTTACCACGTTTGAAGTTAGTGGTAATCTCGTCACACGTTGGATGCATGGCTTTTCGAAGCGCACCGCCGTGTGTGCAAAAAGTTTGTTGCACAGGATGCTCATCTTAGGTGACGTGGGACAAATGCACGGTCGTTTCCACATTTGGAGTCAGGGTAATCTCGTCGCCACGTTCGATGCACGGCTTTGGGGCGCACCCCAATTATGCAAAAAATTTCTACTGCACCCGATGCTCATCTTAGGTGGCGTGGAATAAAGCGCCGCGATCATTTCCATATTTGGAGTCGGTGGTAATCTTGTCGCACGTTCGATGCACGGCTTTGGGGAGCGCACCACGGTGTGCAAAAATTTTGTTGCACCGGGTGCTCATGTTAGGTGACGTGGAACAAGTGCACGGTCGTTTCCACGTTTGGAGGCGATGGTAATCTCATCGCACGTTCGATGCACGGGCTTTGGGAAGCGCCGCGAGAAGTGTGCAAAAAATTTTGTTGCACCGATGCTCATCTTAGTGACATGGAACAAGTTCGCGTCGTTATCACGTTTGGAGTCAGCGGTAATCTGCGTCGCACGTTCGATGCGGCTTTCGGGGGCGCACCACAAGTGTGCAAAAAAGTTTCTTGCACCGAATGCTCATCGTAGGAGGCGTGGAACAAGTGCACGGTCATTTCCACATTTGGACTCATTGTTAATCTCGTCGCACGTTCGATGCACGGCTTTTCGGTAAGCGCCGCGACAAGTGTGCAAAAAAATTTTGTTGCCTTTGGATGCTCATCTTAGGTGACATGGAACAAGTCTTGCGATCGTTATCATGTTTGGAGTCGGCGGTAATCTCGTCGCACGTTTGATGCACGGCTTTTGGGAAGCGCACGAAGTGTGCAAAAAATTTTATTACCTTTGGATGCTCATCTTAGGTGATGTGGAACAAGTGCACGGTCGTTACCACGAGTTAGTGGTAATCTCATCGCACGTTCGATGCGGCTTTTGGGGAAGAGCACCACGGTGTGCATAAAAAATTTGTTGCACCTGATGCTCATCTTAAGTGGCGTGGAACAAGTGCACGGTCGTTACCACATTGGAGTCAATGGTCATCTCGTCACACGTTCGAAGCCGCGGCTTTTCGGAAGCGCCGCGAAAGTATGCAAAAAAAATTTTGTTGCACCGGATGCTCATCTTAGGTGGCGTGGAACAAGTGCATGGTCGTTTCCACGTTTGGAGTCAATGTTAATCTCGTCGACGTTCAATGCACGGCTTTCGGTAAGCACACAACAAGTATGCAAAAAATTTTATTACACTGAATGCTCATCTTAGGTGGCGTGGAACAAGTGCACGGTCGTTACCATGTTTGGAGTCAAGCGTTAATCTCATCGCACGTTCGATGCACGGCTTTCGGGGAAGCGCACCGCGGTGTTCAAAAAAATTTTGTTGCACGGATGCTCATCTTCGGTGACGTGGAACAAGTGCACGTCGTTACCACGTTTAGAGTCGAGGTAATCTCATCGCACGTTCGATGCATGGCTTTGAAGGAAGCGCACCACAGGTGTGCAAAAAAATTTTGTTGTGCCGGATGGTCATCTTAGGTGACATGGAACAAGTGCACGGTCTTCACCACGTTTGGAGTCAGTGTTAATCTCTCATCGCGTTCAATGCACGGCTTTCGGGAAGCACACAACAAATGTGCAAAAAAATTTTATTACACTGAATGCTCATCTTAGGTGACGTGGAACAAGTGCATGGTTGTTACCACGTTTGGAGTCGATGGTAATCTCATCGCACATTCGACGCATGGCTTTCGGGAAGCGCACCACGGGTGTGCAAAAAATTTTGTTGCACGGATGCTCATCTTAGGTGACATGGAACAAGTGCGGTCGTTTCCACGTTTGGAGTTAGTGGTAATCTCGTCACCGCGTTGGATGTATGGCTTTGGGGAAGCACACACGAAGAGTGCAAAAAAAGTTTGTTGCACCGATGCTCATCTTAGGTGTTGTGGAACAAATGCACGGTCGTTTCAACGTTTGGAGTCAGTGGTAGTCTCGTCGCACGTTTTTGATGCACGGCTTTTCGGGAAGCGCAGCCCGAAGTGTGCAAAAAAAAATTTGTTGCACCGGATGCTCATCCTACATGACGTAGAACAAGTGCACAGTCGCTTCCATGTTTGGAGTCGGTGGTAATCTCATCACACGTTTGAAGCACGGCTTTCGGGAAGTGCGCCACGAGTGTGCAAAAAATTTTGTTGCACCGGATGCTCATGTTAGGTGACGTGGAACAAGTGCACGGTCGTTACCACGTTTGGAGTCGATGGTAATCTTGTCGCACATTCGATGCACGGCTTTCGGGAAGCACACCAGAAGTGTGCCAAAAATTTTTGTTGCACTAGATGCTCATCTTAGGTGACGTGGAACAAGTGCAAGGTCATTACCATGTTTGGAGATAGGCGTAAATTCATCGCACGTTTGATGCATGGCTTTGAGGAAGCGCACCACATGTGCGCCAAAAATTTTGTTACCTTGGATGCTCATCTTAGGCGGCGTGGAACAAGTGCACCTGCCGTTACCACGTTTGAAGTCGAGTGGTAATCCGTCACAAGTTGGATGCATGGCTTTTCGGGAAGCGCGCCGGAAGTGTGCAAAAAGTTTGCAGCACCGATGCTCATCTTAGGTGGCGTGGAACAAATGCACGGTCGTTTCCACGTTTGGAGTCAATGGTAATCTCGCCGCACGTTTGAGGCCGCGGCTTTGGGAAGCACACACGAAGTGTGCAAAAAGTTTGTTGCAGGATGGTCATCTTAGGTGACGTGGAATAAATGCACGGTCGTTACCACGTTTGGAGTCGGTGGTAATCTTGTCGCACATTCGATGCGGCTTTTGGGAAGCGCACCACTAGTGTGCAAAAAAATTTGTTGCACTAGATGCTTATCTTAGGTGGCGGTATCTCGTCGCATGCGTTCGATGCCGCGACTTTCGGGAGAGCGCATCACGGTGTGCAAAAAATTTTTGCTAGCGTGCTTATCTTTGGTGGCACGATGGAACAAGTTCGGTTGTTACACCACGTTTGGAGTCGATGGTATCTGCGTCGCGCGTTCGTCGTGACTTTCGGGGAAGCGTCTTGCAGTGTGCAAAAAAAAAAATTTTATTGCCGGATAGCCTCTTTAGGTGGCGTGGAACAAGTGCCCGGTCGTTACCACGTTTGGAGTTAGTAGTAATGGCGCCTTGCGTTCGATGCACGGCTGAGGAGAGCTTGCAGAGGTGTGCAAAAAAAATTTTGTTGCCGGATGCTCATCTTAGGTGACGTGGAACAAGTGCGGTCGTTACACCACGTTTGGAGTCGATGTGTGGCATCTGCGTGATAACGTTCGATGCACAGCACTGAAGCGCCACAAGGGTATTACAAAAAATTTTGTTGCACATCGGATGCTCATCTTTGGTGACGTGGAACAAGTGCACGGTCGTTACACCACGTTTGAGTCGAGTGGTAATCTCGTCGCCGCGTTCGATGCACGACTTTTTGAGCGCTTACCGCCAAGTGTGCAAAAAAATTTTTATTGCGCCCGAGATGCTTTTTTCTTAGGTGTGGCGTGGAACAAGTGCGAGTCGTTACCACGTTGGAGTCGGTGTGTGTCTTGCGTTGACATACCCGACTTCCGAGGAAGCACGAAGTGAGCAAAAAAATTTGTGGATTTGCACCGGTTTCATCTTAGGTGACGTGGAGATTTCTGGAGAGTGCCGCGGTCGCACCACGTTTGGAGGTCGGGTGGCTAGTCCTGGGTAGTCGCACGTTCGATGCCGCCGACTATCGGGGAGGCGGCGCACGCGGTGTGCATTTTTATTGCGCAGAGATGCTTATCTTAGGTGGCGTGGAACAAGTGCACGGTCGTTACCACGTTTGGAGTCGATGGTAATATCGTCGCACGTTCGATGCACGGCTTTTCGGGAAAGCGCACGAGGTGTGCAAAAAATTTTTGTTGCACGGATGCTCATCTTAGGTGACGTGGAACAAGTGCGGTCGTTACCACGTTTGGAGTCGGTGGTAATCTCGTCGCATGCGTTCGATGCACGACTTTCGAGGGAAGCGCACCACAGGTGTGCAAAAAAATTTTGTTGCATGCCGATGCTTATCTTAGGTGACGTGGAACAAGTGCCGATCGTTACCACGTTTGGAGTCGATGTGTAATTCGTCGCCCGTTCGATGCGACTTTCGGGAAGCACACGACAGTGTGCAAAAAAATTTTTGTTGCCCAGGATGCTCATCTTAGGTGGCGTGGAACAAGTGCACGGTCGTTACCACGTTTGGAGTCGATGGTAATCTCGTCGCGCGTTCGATGCACGACTTTTCGGGGAAGCGCACCACAGGTGTGCAAAAAATTTTTGTTGCGTCGGATGCTCATCTTTGGTGACGTGGAACAAGTTCGCGGTCGTTACCACGTTTG